>CM052092.1:4694527-4720425 GCA_028453745.1 Agapostemon virescens
TTCAATCTTGTAGAAACGACAAAGCTTTTATTTATTCAGTATTCGTGCAATTTTTATCGTGATATTTATAACTGTATAATTTTAAACATTGTAAAGTAGAAATATGGAGTCAGTGACTCAATTGACAGCGTTAGGTTTGGTGTTAAATATTTTGGTATAATTATGCAAGCTCAAAGAATCGTTTACACATTACCTGGTAAACTCTGATCCTTGAAAGCTCTGTCAACAATGTTTCTTTTAAATATATTAGTGGCATTGTAAAAATTAGAAAAAAGTTTTTTTTTAAGAAGGAAAATCATAGAAATCTGCTTAACTGTGTCTACTCTTTTTTTAAACACTGAACTTACGAAGCTTTAACAGCGATTATAATATTCAATCTTGTACAAACGACAAAGCTTTTATTTATTCAGTATTCGTGCAATTTTTATCGTGATATTTATAACTGTATAATTTTAAACGTTGTAAAGTAGAAATATGGAGTCAGTATTTTAACCAACATACAATTTAGGGTTAACTACTTCGGTGTAATTATACAACATTAAAAAGTTACGTACCTTGTAAATTATGGTCTTTGAAAGATTTATCAACGAAATTTCTTTTGGATATTTCAGTGTAGTTGTAAAACTTAGAGGAAATTTAGAAGAATGGTGAAATCATCGGAAATATGTTTAACTCGTCGCTAGAATCTTAACCGTGATTATATATACATATTTATATAGAAAAGTGTTAACTTTCTCCATACAGGAACATTAGGTTTTCCCCGACGTTTAAATGGGACCACATGGTACGTACCGTCAACTACAACGGGACGATCTATTTATCTAATTTCCTTTCTGTCTGTTCGATTCACAATTGATTTCGCCACGGTACGTTTCACCACCATTTTCATTTCCTTCGTCTTACGCAGCTCGTTCCTCCGAAACGTAATAACATTAACAAGCCCCCCCGTTCGCTTGACTGGCAGCGAGACACGTTTTCCAGTACTATGACTGCGAAATTACGTAAATTTGCGTTCTGCTGGAATCATTCGTTAAGCAGCTACCAAGGCCCTTGGCAACTGGCCCTTTCTCCCTTCTCGATTAACCCGTCTGTAATTAATTGTACAATCTGGGAATATCGCTTTTAGGGATTTCTGCGCGAGTAAACGTCAGGGAAAGATGGCGGATTCGTTTAACCAGCTGGAAATGTTAGGATAACGTTAACCCTTCGTTTCAGTCTAGTTTAATCTTCGTCCAGTGTAATAATCAATTAGAAGTTTGATCTTTTGATCGATACTACAAGGTTTAAAGTTAACAGGAAACATTTTCGATGATTTTGAATGGTATTACAATTAGAAATTTCGGTGGAGATTTTTGTAGAATAACTGACAGTGGGTATCCGGATATCCGGTTGTTAATTTGAAGGTTGGACAACTGGAGTTAACACTAAACCTACTACAATGAGTCAAATGACCCTTTTTAGATTTTCTATTTTAATATTATTGAAGTTATAAAATCGCATACTGTAATAAAAATAGCAGAATTCCTAAATAAATTATATCTTGTCATTTTTATAAGACAACGTATGCTAGTCAATTTTAATGCTTGGTAGGTTTAGTGTTAAATAAGGGTAAAGCACGTGGAGCAGTTAAAATAAGGGTGAAGCACGTGGAGCAGTTAAAATAAGGGTGAAGCACGTGGAGCAGTTAAAATATTGTGAAATTGGTTAAACAATCTTGTTCCATTTATTTTCGTACTCGACACGTTGTTGGAAACGTTGTTTTAAACGGTTGAATTTGAATAAAAGTGTGAGGCACGTGGAGGGAGTAGAATATGACGAAATTGGTCAGACAATCTTGTTCGATTTATTTTGATATTCAATATAATATCGGAAACGTTATTTATAACAGCTTAAGCGAAATGAAAATGCGAAGCACGTGGCGAGAGAGAGAGAGAGAGAGAGAGAGAGAGAGAGAGAGAGAGAGAGAGAGAGTAAAAATGTCTTGCATTTTATGTATTCGTTGAATAAACGAGAATATTTTTCCGCAATTGAAAATGGTACAATGAATTTAAAATTAATGGCACGTGGAAGTGCAAGATCATTTGTGTACAGTTCATTAAAAAAAAAAAAAAAGAGGAAACGTTAATTGAATAATAAAAAATAAAAGCTGACAAATCACTCTCGAAAAGCAGAGACCGTGAAATGTGAAAATGTTCTCGATTAATATCGTTGCGTTCGAAAGCTTTTGAAAAGAGTGAAAAATATTTCCCTTAACAATGTTAGCGGACAGTTCAACCTGTGAAAAAATAATAAAATTTGTGAAATGTGACTCATTTCTTTATCGTACGATTATCCACTAAAAGTTAATTCGTTACACAAACGAAACTTGAAAAGTAAAAATATTCAGATATTTAATCATTCCAGTTCGTTACTTTATAAAAATACCAACGGTGTATCTATTCAAACTTTTCATCATTCTTTGTATAATAAGAACGTGTAAAAAGATAAATGCATTTTTACAAACTCAATGATCATGCATCGAAAACGTTAAACCTAGTTATAAACAAAACCAAATAGAAATAAATATTGTACAGTCTCGAGAACGCAAAATATGAACAATTTTTCTCTGAAAAATTTGTACACTCGTTTCAAAACCACGAAATGTACCACTGATTCTCCATAAAACAAAAAATACATAGAGATCGAAGAGTGTAAAACAAACATTGCTTAATTATCTTTTTCCACCTAAAACGAACACAAAGAAGACGATAAAACATCATCTAAAAGGTATCGCAACTAAATCCAGCAACAACAAAACTAAAAACCGAATTAAATGCATGAGCAAAAGTTCCAAACAGGAAGAGGCGAAATCTAAATTTAATTTTTAAAACGTATCAATATATACTGCAACTATTTTAAACATATCACCAAGCAGACAAGACTTAAAACTAATAGTAAAAATCCCAGGGAGATTAATTGTTGTTAAAAATTAAATTTAGAAAAATCCAAGGGAGATTCGCCAAAGGAATTTTTACGCAAAGAAAGTTTCTATGTTTTTTGAGAAGATCGACGTTTTCTAGCATCGAAAAGAGAAAAAAATAGAAGCGAAAGGAGTGGCGCGCGTGTCGAGCAGAGATAGCAGAGAAAATTGTCGATCGATTTAATTAGAGCAGTGGTATACGTGCATCCATTGAAAACACAGTCCGTGGAGGCCGATTATTAGCTGACTCGTACTACTTGCGTGTAATATATTCATGAAAGTGAAAGGGAAACGGACTGAATGAAGCGGCGGGGAGAGAGATATCACTTTCGCGGCGTTAAACGGATCGAAGATTTTGAATAATTAAGGATCGTCTGCGGACTAGGTGTTATGCTAGTGAAGTGCCGTTTGTTTTTAGACAACGCCGGGGGAGGGGAAATACTCTCGAGACGAAAGCGACGAAGAGTCGACGTGGCGTCGCGAAATCTGAAAGCGATTTCGCCTCGCTAATCCAACGTTCGGCTTCTCTTCGATGCAGAATTACTATTTTTATTTGAGAAACTGTACCGCGGTAATGTCTCGACGTTCACGAAATTCTCACAACAGCTGTTGTCAGCGCAACTATTTTATTTACAATAATTTTTATTAAGGGAAACTTTATCGACGCGTTATTTTTCCGGGGAATGTGATACCACCGGGACACGGTGGAGCCTCTGTTATCCGAACTGTTCAACAACACTTGGCCTATTTTTATAGCCTATACTAAACTGAAACGTTCGAATGATCGAGGTTTCGATATTAACCCTTAACACTCTAATGGCTCCTCTGAGGCGACACAAAAAGTTGCCACATTATTATTCCAAACAACTATTACATTACCATGTTTGCATTTAACACGTTAAGCGCCACGCCGAATTTCTGTACCGTTCCGTTCAAGCCGCGGTTAGCCGTCAGGCGGACCTTGCCGGGCCGCTCGCCGATAGACGAATCAGAGTATAAACAGTCGAGTAACGTAATGCGCTTAACGTGTTAAGCAGAACTCTCAAAATCTAGGGTAGCGTTTCAGGGGACTTCAGGAAGCTACCTTTTATCAACCCCATTTTTTCCATTTTCGCCATTGAACATTTCAAAGTCGAAACTTCAAAGTCGCGCCACGGCTGCAATTCGATTCCGATCAAGCTGAAATTTGGCATACACTCTGCCTACGTGTCTAGAAACGTGTAGCCAAAATTACAAAAGAATCGGAGACCTAAGATTTTTCCCCAATTTTTCGTGATTTATAGAAGGGGGTTACCTTCAATATTTCGCAATATTTGGCAATATTTGGCAAATCTTTGAAGTCGTGCCCCGGCCAAACTATTAGAGCTATCGACATGATTCCACCGGCAAAATCTTCCCCAGACCTTCCTCTTTAAATATGTTACTCAATATCGAGGCCAGCATTTCAGGGAAATCCAGGGGCTTCGTTTTATCAACTTCAATTTTTCCCATTTTCGCGATGGACGCCCCGAGATTTCAAAGTCGTGCCACGACTGCAATTCGATTTCGATCGAGCTAAAATTTGGCATACACTCTGCCTACCCATCTAGAAACATGTTCCCAAAATTACAAAAGAATCGGAGACCTAAAGATTTTTCGCGATTTTAAGAAGGGGGTTACCTTCAATATTTAGCAGTTTTGTGGCAATATTTGACAAATCTTTGAAGTCGTGCCCCGACCAAACTATTAGAGCTATAGACATGTTTCAAAAACGAAAATCTTCCTCAAACCTTCCTCTTTAAGAAGAGCCCTCATTTTCTAGGCTAGCGTTTCAGGGGACTTCAGGAAGCTATCTTTTATCAACCCCAATTTTTCCCATTTTCGCCATTGATCGCTCCGAAGATTCAAAGTCGCGCCATGGCTGCAATTCGATTCCGATCGAGCTGAAAATTGCCATACACTCTCATCGAGCGTCTAGAAATGTGTTCTCAAAATTACAAAAGAATCGGAGACCTAAAGATTTTTCGCGATTTTAAGAAGGGGGTTACCTTCAATATTTAGCGATTTTGTGGCAATATTTGGCAAATCTTTGAAGTCGTGCCCCGGCCATACTATTAGAGCTATCGACATGGCTCAAACGCTAAAATCTTCCCCAAACCTTCCTCTTTAAGCAGAGCTCTCAGAATCTAGGCTAGCATATCAGGGGACTTCAGGAAGCTACCTGTTATCAACTCCATTTTTCCCATTTTCGCCATTAATAAATTTCATATGCACCAAAGGAAATGAACCATGCACAATGTAACCATTCTAGGTAAAAGAAATATCTCGACTGTTGGAATTAAAATTGCTTGGAGTCCAAGGGTTAATTAAAGAAACCGAACAGCCTGCAGTTCTGTTTCACATAATCCCAGAAGATGTCGCGAACGTTTCATAAAAGAAACAACGAATAAAAATATTGTAAATAAAACTGTATAATCTTCATTTCGATGTAGTGTTACCGAAACGACGCTGCAACGAAGATCGTTTCGCTGAATGCATCGATACCCGAAGACAAATCGATGCATCGAGAGTGTAGACCAATATTCGTAACAATACAGGCTGTCCGAAGAATGTTCGAGCACCTTGAAAGAGGCTATTGCACCTAGTTATTTCAAGAAACTTGCCTCTTTGCCAAATCGCGATTTAACGATTCGCTTTCGAGTTATTAACGACGAACTTATGTCAACTTCGGTCCACGTTTCTCGTCGATACCTCGAAAGCGAAGCCGCGTACGAGATTTTCCGCAGAGTGATAAATTCCTTAACACTTTACTGATTATTTCAGAATCTTTTAAGTTCAGAATCCATCACTGAAAACTTTTTAATAGATACCTCAACGCCGACAGCAATTTCTATTGCGAATCAACATAATCTCCTTATCAACGTGATCTAATAATTTCGTTACGAATTACAATGTAAAAGCAGTTTTTTAAGCCTCATTTTGTTATAGGGCAATTAACACATTAACTGTCCAACTGACGACCTCAAAAATTCCATAAAATCAAATTAATTTATTTAATGGAACAGCCATTGAAAACTTTAAATGTATGGCATGTAGTTATCTATCAACCTTCTTGTATTCTTCAGATATCAACTAAATTGAATGCAACGATTATATTAACGTACAAATTTATTTTCAAACATGGATTAATAATTCCGTCACCCATATATGGGTGACGTGGCAGTCAAAGTGTTAATAGGCTTCCGGTCGGTAAAGTGTTAAAATAACTCCTGCAATCTTCCTTTTCAAGGAACATTTTCGACACCCTGTATAGTGCTTCGAATTTTACACTCAAAGTTCCACAAATCGAGACATTACCGTATTCCCGAACTCTGCCATTTCGAAAAATCCCAGCAAAACTAGAAGGTTCGTTGCTTTTCGAGAGATCAAATCTCACGGAGCACCCTGTATAACGAAACATCGAAACGCTGGACAGCGTTTCACCCGTGAAACCGTTGATCAGACTCCGGTTAGACCTTCCTGCAGTCCTTGATCACCGCCCTAGGTGTCCGCCGTAACGAAACAGGATTCGCACGAAAGAGACAAGTTCTAACGCGTTAGGTCAACGAGATCCTATGCGAGTTACCCGTTTTCTATTTTGTCGAACGATTCTGTGCACCCGCAGGGACCGGTGTGTACGGAAACAGATTTAGTCGAGAAACTCGAGGGCAGAAAACACACGTAAACGAACAGGGAAGGACCGAGAGGACCGGTTAGGTCCGGTTTGTTAGCCTGCGGTTAGACCTCGACGGTTCTAGCCTGGCGGCAACGATTCTCTGTACGTCCGATCACAGTTCTGAAACGATTTACCTGACAATAACCATCACCACCACTAACCACCACAACAACAACAATATACGAGAAAATATACAAGCAAAATATGGATGCTCTTGCCTTTATCCCCCCTCCCAGAGATAGACACACAAACAGGACGCCGTCGATGTGGGACAGGTCCGGCCCGGCTGGGAAAGATATGGAACTGTGAGCCAAGATGCATGTTAGTTGTCTATACCTGCTATGTATATATCAACATATATCTATATATCTATACATATATATATATGTGTACATATATACATGTACATACTGTTTATATCATATATATATATTTATATTTATATATATAATATATATATCCAACCATTAGTCTTGGAAAATAGAGTTCCGTTCTAGTGCGGAACAGTTGGTAAAGTAGCTAGAGCTTCGATGTTGCTTCTTGCATGAGTTCTCTTTTACATTGCCTTATATACCCGCGGTGTGTTACACGAGTGTGATATATCCACGTCGAGCCATCCATCCGCGTACGACCACGCAGAGCCTGAGAAAATTGCCGAGACAAACAACAACGATCTCCGCGCGTCCTTTTTCTCCAAGTGAAAATGGCCGCCGCGTCCTTGGGACTCTTTAACGCTCCCGAGAGAAAATTAGAATTAACCGCGACCTTTCGCGGACGCCGAGTGCTCTTCAACCGAAAATAGGCTAATCTCCTTTCCCGGACGATCTCCACGGACCTACGGCGGGAAACAAGACTGCGCCAGAAATCGCCGCCATTTTGTCCGGCACGGTCGAGCCGCGACGGATAAGTTTCATGGTCGCGAAGGAGCTTTTTTCACTGGAAATTAATCGGAAATAAGAATTTCTTTTTGTTAATCCGCAAGAGCATTCCTTCTGGAAAATTCTTTGACGTTGCTGTCGATCAGGAACGTCGATCGTTTTCGAGAAATCGTATGAATTTGTGTTTCCTTTGTGTCCATCGTTCGCGAAAATTTCAATTGGAATATTTGTAGAACTGGTATGGAATTTTGAATATTGTTCGTTTTGTACTTGGAATTATACGGAGTTCTTGCATTCGTTTACGGAGGAAACTTTGTGTCTTGTAAATCTATGATATATATCCTAATTAACAATTTAGAATAATCGTGACAAATTTTACGGATTTTAGTAAGCCATCTACAAATTATTTACATCTGTTTTCGGTCCAAATCCTAATCTCTTGTTGTCTATATTAATCTTATAATTTTTCAAGCAACTCTACAGGGTGTCTCGCGAAGTTCAAAGCAATTTGAAATGGAAAATCCCAGAGGCGATACCGTGCATAATTTTCCTTCGTCAATTTGCGATTTGACACTTCGTTTGTTATTAGCGAGAAAGAAAAACTGATCAAAGGGCTGCGAAATCTGGCGTACGCCATCTTGATAAAATGGCAGCCGGTCCAGGAGACCGTAGGATTCCATCGAATTGCTTCGGCACTATTTTTCCCCGAGAAATGGTGTCAAGCTAGCGGGTACGCCTACACCGGCCGCCATTTTTCGGATACTCCAGCATTTTGACCCGTGTTTTTCGCTAATAACTGAAAAACGGGGCGTCGAATCGCAAATTGGCAAATAAAAACCTATCCCCTCGGGAATCTTTCGTTTCAAATCCGGTGGAACTGCGTGAAACATCATCGTATAAAATTTCACAGTGAAAAATCGCTCCTTCTCCGGCCGACTGTTAATTATAAGACAGTCACGTTTGGTCGAGGCAAAAGTTCGTCGACTCGAAAGATTTTCGCGAATTTCGGGAGCGTTGAAGGCCCGAGGTGTCTGGTTACAGTCGAAACAAAAGTTCGAATAGGTAGGACCATTGCGAGATCACCAAGATCGCCGAGAGGTTACAGAAAGTATCGTTCCCCCGTTATTTCTGTTAGAACCGTTTATTTCACCCGTTTTGCGTTGGTTTTCCGATTAACGGCCCCCTCCGATCCATTTCTGCACGAAAACCACGATCTCTGATACTCCGGATCGGTCTCTACGATCCGGATCCCCAAGACAGTGCTTCCTCCAAATTAGAAAACTTACTTTCAGAATCGAGAACGAACCACTTAGCTTCCCCGTTGATCCACTGGTTTGTTTTATCGATCACCCCGAGCACCGACGACGATTCCTCCAGATCGTCATCGATTCCGATCCGTAGGCCGATTTCACGATTAGTTATTCGACCCTAGAGATTCTCTATCCGACGTTAGAAATTAAATCGATCATCTGAAACACCGCAATCTTCATTGGCAACTCGAGAACAAATTTCGCAATCTTCGAACAATTTCACTGCCAAATCAGCGATCTCGAACGCTCCATCAAGTTAAAAACAATTTATTTCACTCGTTTGCGTCACTCGGAAATACGCAAAATTGATTTAATAAATAAATTAGCAGATCAATTTGAAGATTTATGAAAATTTTGAAGATCAAATGAAAGATTTATGAAAGCGTACAGGTGCCTCGCGCGTTTGTTCACTTCGGTCGTTGTTCTTCGTGAACAGTGTCCACACCGAAGCAACCGAACAGCAGAAGAAGAAACTTGCTTCGGTGTGAACATAGCTTTACGCGACAATTTAATATTCTCCTGCATTTCGTCTTCGATATGAAATTAATAATTTCATGCACTATTTGGACAACCTTAACCAGCCATCGTGAACAACCGCGCGAGTCGCTGTCGATTAAATCGAATCCTGTTCTTTGGCAGAATAATCGATAAATCGTTCGAGCCAGGATCTACAAAGATCTACGAGAATCGAATTTCTAACGACGGATCTGACAAACCCACGGTTATCATTTCTTTACCGAATTCTAAACGAATTCCTCCGCATTCGTTACGTCGTCTAGCGATCCCGAACGATCATTCTCCGAGCCTAAATGATTTGCTACTTATACTTAGCGAGCCTTCGTACAACGATCACATGATTAAACTGCTGCCTTTTCTGTTCGTCTGCAGGAGTATTCTGTACAGTTAACATTCCGGGAACAATGGCTGGACGAACGATTACGGTTTGACGATGCCAATGGTAATTGAACCAGCTCGCGATACAATTCGCAACAACGGAATTCGGTCGAACAGAAAGTTTCGCAGCGTTTTCGAAAAAGTCGAACTGTGAAATTTCGGACGGAGGATAGCCGAGGCGAATCCGAGCAACGTTCTTCTCTGCCGGTTTCGCGATTCGAGGCTTCGTTTGCGAGTTATTTGCGAGAAACGACGGACGAATGGGAACGCGAGCGGGGCGTGGACTAAATAAAAATGGCGGCTGGAGGGCGTGGCATCGGCGCGACGGCGTATCCCCGCGTTTCCTGAGTTAATCGCAGGAATTTCTGTTCGACCGAGCGACACAACTTGGTTTTCGCATCGATTAATTGCGGCATCGTTACAGGTAAATTAAAATATTTAACACTAACGGACGCGAGTCGTGTTTGGATGCCGGATCTGTTCTTTGCGAACGAGAAAGAGGGACACTTTCACAATATTATCATGCCGAATGTCTACATTCGGATATTCCCAAAAGGCGCCGTTCTATACAGTATACGGTAAATAAACGATGAACTAACGATATTAATAAATCGACAATTCGCTGCCAGCAATAACCTCCGAAGTCGTGTAAACTTTTTCTATAAATTTTCCTAAACGGTTTCCATCTTCGCCCTTTGCACTCGAAGCAATTTCAATTGCAAAATTAAAGACGCTTCTTTCAACGAAGAACCATTTTTCTTATATGCAATCGTTTTATTACATTGTACGCCTAACGCGGAACTTATTTTCTCACACAACGGTTGCGTGTTCGCAAAGTCTGGCGAGGTCTCGCTGGTCTGATTATTTTTCTATATGCAACGTGTTCTGTAAAGAATCGTTACAAATTCGAAATATTCCGGTATAATATTTGACAATTTTATGCAACATAATAATGTTATTTAATATTTTAATATTTTATGCAACATGTGTAAGATTAATTTGATTTATTTCTGGTAGCGAACGTGTTGAATATTCCTAAACTAATTTAATCAAGCTTGTCTAAACACACATGATTTGCATTGCAGGATATCCCTAACGTTATCGTGCCCAATGAATTTGAAACTGTACCCTCTGGATCGACAAGTTTGTTCATTGCGTATGGCGAGTTGTAAGTAACCGAGTTTATTCTCAACGATCATTCGTTTCTCACAGAGATCCTCGTGGCAAATTAATTTGTCCATAGAGTTCGAATGTTCCATGAAAGGGATGATTGCTGAGACTATTTTAAGAAACTTTTTCCTTTGCCACTTCGCGATTCGACGCTTCGTTTCCGAGTTATTAAAGGGAAACACCGGCAAATCGGTGTGCGGCGTAGGCGGAGCTACACGTAATCGCTCCGCCCTCGCTCCGATCGACCTTCGTTTTCTTCGAATAACTCGATAACGAAGCCGCGTACGGGATTTTAGCAAAGGGAAAAGTGTCTCAGAATAACCTTAGGATTCCCTCTTTTCAATTTGAACATTCTCTTCGACACTATTGTATTGTTATATTGTGATTTAATTGTTTCTAGACGGTTGGACAACCGCAGATTTGGTTTTCCTCTGGAAAGAAGGAGATCCTGTCCAAGTTGTGAAAAATTTACACCTGCCTCGATTCACACTGGAGAAGTTTCTTACCGATTATTGTAATAGCAAAACGAATACCGGTCAGTCGATTGTCTCTTATTGCTTGTCATTATTATGTTCACTGGCTTTATAAATAATTAATCGTGATCTGTCAACAGGAGAATACAGCTGTCTGAAAGTGGATCTGTTCTTCAAGAGAGAATTCAGTTACTATCTGATTCAGATCTACATCCCGTGCTGCATGCTTGTCATTGTATCCTGGGTATCATTCTGGCTCGATCAGAGTGCTGTACCAGCTCGAGTCTCGCTAGGTAATGTTTAAACAAATTACTCCTAAGCGGATTCCGAGTAACGTTAGGTTTAAGGGGCACTAAGACTTTACATCGCTTACTTTTCAAATATTATTAAATTATTTCAAATTATTGAACAATTTCTTGTGGATGCACCTTTACGATCTCAATAATCGCGAATAAAAAGAATATTAGAAACCGTCACTTTGATTAGCCACTTTAGTGCTCGGTAGATTTAACTTTGTTTAAATTTAATTTCAACGTTACCCCTTTGCACTCGAACGACGACTCCGAAGCGACAATAAAAATTGCTATAACATTTTATATATGATTAAATTCGTTCGTATTCTACAAGGTGCCCAGAAAACATTCACGTTTCTTGAACGAGAGTATTCCTGGATTTATTCGAAGAAATATTTTCCTTTGCGGAAATGTCGTGCGCGGCTTAGTTCTCGAGATATTAATGAAAAACAAGGACTGCGTAATGGTTCCGGACCAGTCGCCATGTTTCCCGTGACGCGTCATCGCGCTGCCATTGGTCCTCGTTTTTCGTTAATAACACGAAAACGGAGCCGCGTATCGCATTTTTGCAAAGGGAAAAGTTGCTTAGAATAACCCTGGGAATCTTCCCTTTCAAGGAACACGATTTATAAAAATAATAATTATTATAAAAATTAAATTTTACGCGATAGAAAGATTTATACAACTATGAGAATCTCGGTAGATCAAAGAAGCGTATCAATGTCGGAATTAAAATTGCTGCGAGTGCAAAGAGTTGAGCCGCAACTCGCATTTTGTGGTAAGCTAAAGGAACGATGATTGTTTTGCGAAACAGGTGTGACAACTCTGTTGACGATGGCCACACAGACGTCGGGAATAAATGCCTCACTGCCACCGGTCTCTTATACAAAGGCTATTGATATATGGACAGGCGTATGTCTGACTTTTGTATTCGGCGCTCTCCTCGAGTTCGCCCTAGTAAATTACGCATCGCGCAGCGACATGCACAGTAAAAACATGAGGAAAGATTATCCACCGTCTGAAACCGAACAATCAACGTCGATCGATCTAACCTCCGATCAAGTCGAAGCCGACAATTCGTCGAACTTCGCTCTGGTCAGTATAAACAATCATAATCGAAGGCCGCTTTAACCAGAGCCGTCGCGCACCGTCGATGAATCGCCAGCGAAATATGCAAAAGCTGTCGAACGGATTCCGAGTATTTTTCATAGTAAAATGATATCGAACCGACGGAGACTTTTACAACTTCCGGTCTCGTCGAGGACGTTCATTCCAATCGGCAAAATTGTTATTATGACCGCGTCCCTTGTCAGAACTGTTGCCGCTATTTTGTTGGCGGCAGTAGAAAATGCGAGTTCTTCAATTTTGTGAACGTCGATTAAATGGTTCGATGAATTTTGATGTGTAGCATAGTCACCGAGAGACTGCGGATATTTGTGCGAATTAAAAGTTGCAGAATTATAGAAATTTGAAATTTAGAAGCTGGGAAATTAAGGGACCAATCGTTTCCGGTGCAATGTTGCATATCCACGCGTTTCACGTTTGTATTTTTCTTTTTCTTTTTTCGTTGTTCCCAACGTGGCGATTTCTCGATTTCCTTAGAAATGCATAATATCCGCAGTCTAGTTATGAATAATTGGCACGGATATGAATTTGAGACCTGCCATCCTTCCCGAAGAAAGTCTGCACTGCTCCTCGAAATCAAAGGATCTCCTGGTAACTTCGTGCAAGACGATCGTGAGCATTCTATCTATGCTCATGTAAAATAGTTAATTGCTATACTTACACGAAGTTACAGGAGTTCGAAGGTGAACGATAATCGAGGGCGAACGATCCCTTGATTATGATCCTTTAATTTTGAGGGGCAGTGTTTTTGTTGATTTAAGGTAAGTGATCACGCCAGAGAATTGTTTGTCGTGTGAACGCTTGAATTTTACCCCAATACGTTTCACTGTACCGAGTCTGTCCTCCCGAACCTAATTGATTCGATGATCCATCGACAGTGCACGACGGCTCTTAATGTTCCATTATCTTCTGGCAGCATTCATCTTTGGTCAGTGATAAAAAAACAGTGTCGATATCGTTTTCTTTTCCTGTCCTACGGATCGCGCAAGAGAACCAACAAGATTTTGAAAAGAAAAGAAAGAGAGGATGAGAGCGAGCAAGAGAGAGAGAGCGAGAGAATGAGTGAGAGAGAGAGAAAGAAAGAAAAATGCAGAAGAACAAATAAAATGCAACGTAGAAACTCGAGTCTTTTCCTCGGATTTCAATTTGTCAAGCTTTCTTGAGAATATCTTTTTCCATTTTTGTTTAACAACGTGCGTAGTGTGGCAATAGAACGTATACCTTTTTTTTTTGGTGTTTATTTTTTCAATATTGCAAAACGTGAAAGAGAGAAAGAGAATGATAGAGGGAACATAATCATAGTCATCGCAAATCAACGACGATCACTAGTATCGTTGTCCTTGATTAGTTGCCTGTTGTGACATTATCATTGCAAAATCTCTGCGAATATAGCTATGATTACCGTATACATTCATTCTATTATTTTACTTTTTATTATTGTAAACTGCTAGAACGGATACGATGGACCACTTCAACCTTCTCTACAGGTAAATAATTTCCACTTTAAAAGTCCAGTATCTTATTATCTTTTAATTTATTATATTCAGTAATATGACTTTCAGCGTTACGATTGAGTCGATTCGATATCTAGAGACTCATTGTTATATATATTGTAATTATGCTAGGTTGTTGCACATGATATGTCTGATTTCTAAACGTGAATGCTACAAAATCTCTGTTCAAGAGATCACTGTTGCAGCAAGGAAATTTGTTAACACTTAAACTGTCTGATATTGGAATTGAAATGCTACGAAAAAGATCAAGAAACATTGTAGTAGCCCAAAGAATTATTAACACGTGAAATGTTTGATTTTCATATGCAAATACTGGGAAACATTCAGATCAAGAAACACTATTGTAGCCTGAACATTTGTTAACACATGAAATATCTGATTCTCAAATGCAAACGAGACATTCTGTTCAGAAAACATTAACACAGCTTGAAAAAGTGTTAATGCAGCTGAATTTCAACTACAAATGCAGCAAAACATTCTGATCAAGAATTACTATTATAATTTAAAAATGCTTCAAAATGTTCTGACCAAAAATCATTATAATAGTACAAAGAATTACAAAGATGCAAAATGTCTGGTTTTAAAATATACATGTCACAAAGCGTTCCATATACTTAATCAAAATATACTATTATAAATTCAGATGCTAATGCTGCAAAATGTCTTGATTGAAAACACTATGATAACTTATAAGTTATAATTATATCAAAACTATATAAAGACTTGTTACCAGGTGAACTATCCCATTTTCAAATACAGATGCCATAAAGCGTTCTACAAGAAACATAGCGTATAATTCACTCTCAGAATCTGTTCAGACTATAAAAGTATTTACCTTGATCGATAGATTTTATTTTTTTAAAATTGCTGCTTACGTACTATTACCATTACATTAGCCAGACATGTCATATTCACAAACCTAAAACACAGCATACATTAATGAAAGTCTATGTTGTCTACTTCGATATTCTACTTTTTAGTCACAGTGAATGCATAACTGCATCGAGTAGGCGATTTATCGTAGACGCTATTTTAAAGACAAAAGCAAAAAAAATACTGTCGATAAATAAAAATTAGAAATAGAAACAAAAATGTTCAATGATGAACCACGACCTCGCCCACACAGGGCCCATGTTGATTTTCTTTGGAAGAGATATGACTGAATAGAACGATTATATTTATTATAGTAGTCGCCTTTTTAAATTCAGGGACTCGATAGAGTTTCGAGCGTTTTCATAGACCTAACTTTTTCAATTATCGTTGATCAAAGCTGGATGTGCGTGTAGCTATGTTAGGCACTACCAGTGTATCACGTTTTGCATGATTTTTTGACTGTTTACTGTGAAAAGGACATACCATCGTTTCTCTCTGTCCAAGGATTGCTCTTAGAATGCTCTCCTGGTGTCTACACGTTCCCCATTCGTTCAAAGATTAACCATCCACTGTCCACGGAGTTATGGCAGCGAAGACTGTCCACCATTTTTATTACCAAATGCATGCGTGTTTGCCCAACGTTCGACGAACACGTCGAATTTCTGTTTCTGTAACGTGAACCTCTTTCTTGCACCTTAAGTCAGCTTCACACGTTCGATGATGTGCGTTTCTTGTGTTTGTCCTTGTCTAACGATTCCCCCACGAAAAGGAATCTCTTTCGTCTTCTCTGTTAATTCCTCTACTTCATTTGTTTCGAGAATAACGAGGAACGTTTAACGAGCCTGTTAAAACGAACGAACGGTCAGATTTTTTGTCGATTGTTATTTTGTCGCCATCGCAAGGTACGAAAGCGAGTATCTCGTTTGACAGTAGTGTGTCGTCTTTTGTTTTAACCTCTTAGGCACGAAGCGTCACCTATAGTAATTTTCGCGGATGTTATTTTACATTAGGATGCGCCGTTACAGTGGCTCGAGCACCACTCGATTGTATTATTAATTATTAAAGTGAATTACTGAAGTTAAAGTGTGTGCATCATAGCTTTAAGGAAATTTATAATTTAGTTATCGAACACTTCGTTCCAATGTGCTCTGCCGTATACGGAAATTACCGCGCAAAGTTCAACCGTCCCTAAGAGGTTAAGGATGCCGTTTTAGCTGGAGGCACGGTGATTCACGGGTCAAACGATTTTTTGATTATGTAGAATGCTTTTTTCCAGAAGTATATAATCTCATTATAGCGGATTTTTAAGAATTTTATTTTGTAAATCAGTTTCAGAATTTTCGTACGATTTAAAAAGCATCGCCAACTTGTTTTTAAATCATTCGAGGACGTTACAATATTTTCTTCTTTTATGCTTTTTATTTGTCGACGTTTTTGTTTAGACTATTCGCTAAATTCGGTGGTTCGTAAATTTTTATATTCTTCGACTTGCACAATCGAAAAATATTGCCATCCTGTTTTGTTAGTAAATGCTTTTGTATTTATTAATTTTTATTATTTAGGAGTAATTACTTTTACTGCTTTTACACTTCCCATTTTTTCGATTATTTCAAAAGTTTTTTATCCTTTTCATCGAACTCGGGGTATTACCGATTTTTACAGAAAAGATTTCAACATTCTTCGAGTTTGTCATTTTTGTAAATAAAATAACAAATTCGTCTGTGAGTCACTGTGAGTCAGAATGATATTGTTACGGTAAATGTATCAAAAACTGTACCGAAAGACGGATTTGTTTAATATCATTGTCGAATTGAGAAAATGATTAAATTTTAAATTTAAAACCTAATTTTCTTAGAAAGCTGCAAAATACTAAATGCACCTTAATTCTGTACAATGTATACACAAATTAATATATTTGTCAGATTAGTTGCGTTTACAGTGACAAAATCGTTCTATTCTTTTTTTCTTTTTAAACATATTACAGTCCACAATTAAACCGCATAGTGTAATCGAAAGAAGCGTGCATGAATATATTTTCGTTTCGATCAAGTTCCGCATATTTGCATTATAGATCATGGAATCACAGATTTGCAGCCTGTGGACTGTACATTTATTTCGACCGAAAACAAAATGTGTGTGCACTGTTGGCCAAAATTGTTAGAACCAAAATATTTCCGATTTTTATGCAATCGTTTACCTTTGTTCGAACCAATTCGTAATCTCTGTTTTCTTAAATTCGAGATTTCACGTGTTACGACCAACAGGATACACCGCCATCTTTTTAAGGAAAATTTGCACGATTTTGTCTTGGCTAAAATGAGATGTATTCGATACATGGGGACGGACCTTAATGTCTGGACTGTGGATTTTATGCGCTTTTAAATAGCATAAATTTTTCTAGAGTACGAATAATGGCAACTGTTGATCGTTCGCTTTGATACTTCCAATTTTAACATGGAGCCTGAAGATACAAACCATTGAGAATTGCAGCTGTTAATCGTTGTTATTATTATTTAATTATACAAGTTAATGGCGCATGCTTAATTGTACAATAATTTAAAAAATCAGTATTCGAAACTGCTTACCCGCAGTCTAGTAGACATGCTAGTCCAGGCATGGGCCACAATTGCCCCGTAGAGCACTGGGAGGAGCAAAGAAACCACGCCCACTCGAAACAATTTTTATTTATTCGTGCAGTTTATTTCTAGATCTCGTGGCATTTCTTTTGAATCATTGCCCTCGGGACTCTCGTCGCTCATGCCTCGATTCACAAAGAAACATATCTAATTTTGACAAGCCAATTTTGACGAATCGTACGTTGGTAACGCCTTCTTGAAAATGACTAATCACAACCCCCAATTAAGGGTGCATTTAAAAAGAATTTGATCTACTTGTCATTAGCTAATGAAGAATACATTTATTAATGACATTTAAAAATACCAACCCACATTCTACAGTCCATGATTTTCCTGTTATACTAAAAGATGCGTTTGCAACCCTCAGTTAAGGGTGCACTTTAAAAGAATTCGGTCTACTTTGGCATTAGCGAACGAAGAATACAGTGATTATTATTATTTGCAAATGCCAATTAATTCCTACAGCCTTTGATTTCCTCTTTATTCCAAAAGATACGTTTGCAACCCCCACTTAAGGGTGCAGTTTAAAAGAATTCGATCTACTTGCCATTAGTGAACGAAGAATACATTGATTAATGTTATTTGCAAATGCCAATTAATTCCTACAGTCCTTGATTTCCCAGTTATTCCAAAAGATGAGTTTGCAAGCCCTACTTAAGGGTGCATTTAAAAAGAATTCGATCTGCTTGTCATTATCGAATGCAGAATACATTGATCAATGCTATTTGCAAATGCTAACACACTTCCTACAGCACTTGACTTCCCAGTTTTCCGAAAAGATGCCAATTAATTCTTACAGCCCTTAAATTCCCAGTCATCCCAAAAGATGCGTTTGCAACCCCCAATTTGGTGGCTGCATTTCAATCCAATCTACTTGTCATTCGCGAATGACGAATACATTAAACAGGGGTACTTGCAAATGACAACGACACTGCACAGCATTTAATTTATTTAATGTCTCCAAACTTGAATTTACTAGAAAATAAACTCCCGTGTAATTACAATTCGATCAATTCAATTGAATTCGTCAAAAACCGGCATGGTCACAGAATGTACGCGGTTTACCTTGCCAAAAACGAAATCCCCCCCCATAATCGTCGGAACGATGCTAACGTGACCGGTTCGACTGTGTCGAACGTGTCGGAGTAGCAAACGTTCCCCACGGTTGCCGCTCTAATGTCGCTCTATCGTCCGACTGTTCACAGAAACCTCTGGTCCGCCAACCGGAGGACACCATGTCGGTGGACCGGATGCAAACTTGCGAATTACATATGCAACCACGAAAAAAAAACTGCTGGAGGTCGTGGCTATCCAAGTTCCCGACGAAGTCCAAGCGCATCGACGTCATCTCGCGAATTTTCTTCCCCATCGTATTCGCTTTTTTCAACCTCACGTACTGGTCAACTTACCTGTTTCGGAAGGAGGGGGAGGACGAGTAAACGTCGACGAGGAAGCGCTCGAATTGAGGAACGTGGCACGCAGTCATTCCCATCACCGGTACCACACAACCACAACCACAACCACCAACGCAAACACCACAACTAGATCACACCATCGTTCAAGCCACCGGCATCACCACTACCATGACAGGCCTCACCACCACCACCATCATCACCACCACCATCACAACGTGCAGCAACAGCAGGAAGAGGACGATGAGGACGACGAGGAGGACGAAGAGGAGGAGGAAGAGGAGGAGGAACAGCAGCAACAGCAACACCTGGCGCAACCATTGTCGGGCCATCGTCATCTACGGTTCCACAGTCATTCCGGCGAGCCAAGGTCCGCGTCATTCCCCTCCCTGCACAACGTGGACACCGTCAACAGGTGTCTGCAGGCGAGAAGCTCCTTGAGGAACGGCAGGATCTCGTTGAAGAGCTCCGGAAGGTCCTCGCCGTTGGCGTCACCGTCGCCGTCGCCGTTCCCGTCGCCCACGCCGTCGCCCACCACGCCTCGTAGGGCCACGCCATCCCCGCCCACGTCTGCAGGACGGACATCGTTCTCCCGAAACGAGAGGTGCTGCTGGGGTCTCTTACCCCGCAGCTGGTTCATCAGCCAGGACAAGGGTAGCGCGAGAATCGATTTCATCGCGCGACGCGCTTTCCCTTTCACGTTCATCCTCTTTAATCTCGGTTACTGGTCCAACTATTTGTTCCAAGGCAAGGATTACGACAACAGGCAGGAGTAGTAAACTGGATCCTTTTGATACGACGGGGGCTCGGAACGGTTTCGACCATCACTGCGGAACTTCTCGCCATCTGGAGAACCGAGCTTTTATTCTTTCTCGACGACCTCTATCACGAGTCGCGGTTTCTCGTTTGTTGTCTTTTCAAGACTGCTGACTTTTCAAGCGAGCCCCTCGGTGAGGACGTTTCGGTAACTGACTAACCCGACCTCTTTGTTTACCATGTGTGAACCTAGAGTTCGATAGTCGTTGCGAAGGACCCCGCGCCTTTGGACTCTTCCTTGATCTTTCGTTCTAAGTCTATCGTTGAATTTTTATCGTTCTATATATGTACATATATTTGATCTCTGTCTTGCGTGACCCACTTGCGTTTCAAGTTTGAATGTCGCGGTTGTAATGATTGCTTATTGCATATATATATTTATATATTGCTCGGTTGTTGTTAATTAATTTAACCGAAGTTGTTCTCGACGATGTAAGATCGTGTTAACGTTTTGTAGTTGTTTTTAACGGGATGGATTAAGATTGTTTCGCTCGGTTCGTCTAAATCGGTCAGAACCTCCGCAAGATGGCGCTGCATCAACGTTTCCGGAAACCGTTTGAACCTCCGACGACAAATATTTGAATCCCCGAAAGAGGACGTAAACTATCTTGAGCTGAAACGGAAAGGGAATCGTCGGGCGTGGAATCAGCTCGCTAAGCCCGAGTCTTGCATCTAGAAAATCCTAGGTACAACGATTGCGAAATGCGTGTAACATCTGACTCGGTCTTGTGAAAGGTATTTCACGCCGGCGAGAGAAACGGGAAGAGAACAAATGTACCGAGTAAAGGGGGTAGGACGAGGGAGGATTGGGAGAAAAGTAAAGAATGGGAGTTAAAGCACGTTATCATAAGCGTCCACCAACCATGAAATCACACATCTCTCTACACAGCCTACACTCGTACGACGAACCACACCGACACACAGAAGGAAAACACATAAAATACATACACACCACCTGTAACATATACATATAAATATATATATTCGGGAGACCGCGCGCCACAGGATTAAAACCAATGTAGTGGGCCCTGTATAGCCACGGCCTGTTGACGAACTACATACGAATAAATTTATAAATAATATAACTAAATATAATTGACAAGTAAATCGTTAATGAAACAATGATTCCTGTGTATAAAAGAGGGAGGCAGGGAGAGAAAGCGAGAGAGAGAGAGAGAGAGAGAGAAGGAGTGAGAGAAAGAGAGAGAGAGAGAGAAAGAGAGAAAGAAGGGAAAGATCCTCAGTCTTACAGGGACAGCGAGAGTTTAAAGTGTTCGAGAACGACACCTGTTTTCGAATTTCTAAACAAATTTTCTAACGTTGGGGCGCAGTAAAAATCGAACAGAACCAAGCGTGACGAGAGTGAAATCGCATAGAGATTATAAACGGAACAAGATTATTAAACGGAAAACAAACAAAAAAAGATAAATAAATAAATAACAGAAAGTGTCCGTCGGATACTTCTCGGGGGTTTCCGGGTGATCCGGGGCTCTTATCGCATTGCTCATTGACCAGTCGAGACTGAGGATATCGTTCAAGCGTATAGTCGTAGGTCGGTTGTTACGACGACGAGGAAAGAATTAAACTGAAAAAAAAACCAAAAAAAGAAAAAAATCGCAAAAAAGGAGAAAACTACGAAGGACGGACTGAATGATGAACCATCGATTCGTTCGGCGCGCCGGGAGGCTTTATATTTCCCGGGCGGGAGCAAGCGTATTTCGAGTGTGCTGTCGATGCCCTTGAAAATCCAAAACAAAACCGTAAAAAAATGCAAAACGACGAGAAAATCCCGGAAAAAAAAGAATGTGTCGCAATTTAAAGGAGGCGGGGAGCAGTCGGAGGAAGAGAAAGATGAAAAGAGAGAATGTGTGTGTGTGTGAGAGAGAGAGAGAGAGAGAGAGAGAAGTAAAGAAAAAGAGAAAATGAAAGAGAGATAGAAACAAGGGGAGGAGCATAAAAGAGGGAATGATTTTCGTTTCCGCATGCGTGCTAATGTTTCATTGTTTGTTGTCGTTGTAAAGCCTGAAGAGAGACCCGCCGCGACGAGTCGAGTCCATCGTGAGAAACGAAATCTTCCATCTTCGCGGTTGCGAGTGTGCGTATGCGTACCGTAGAACGAACGTGTTGTGTATTCTATCGTTTACCTGCGGGTCTCCGGAGACCCATTTCTTCCGTTCGGTTCTGGCACGCGGACGTTTGTTCGGTCTACAAATTTTCTTTTCCTACTTGTGTACTTTCCCGTTCTTGTCTTTCTCGGCGAACGAACTGTCTCGTTTGATCGTACTCGTTGTCCTCGGTTGTTCGCCACCCGATTCTAGTTACGATAAGGTTTAGAAGAAGAAGTTATTCGAGAGAATTGCACGGTAGAAAATGGGGGAGGGGGAGTAAGGAGAGAGAAAGAAAGAGATAGATAGAGAGAGAAAGAAAAAGAGAGAGAGAGAGAGAGAGAGAGAGACGAAGAAAAGGTGAGAAGGGTATATAATTATAATGATGAAAGCGTGTTCACGCGTTCGTTTTGCGAGCGCCGAGTTTCGGAGGAGGATGAAAAAAAGAGTTCTCAACCAGCATCGGTTTTTGAACGCCGCGTACGCACGCCTTTGATTTTGCTCATTCGTCAGATTCGTTCGTATAGCGCAATGTCGGATCAGTATAACGTCCTGCTCAATAACGACTGACATAAAACCAATTTAACGCTGATTAATTATATATATGTATTCTTATCGTGAAATAAACGGAGGTGTAACCGCGCCGAGATCGATTTTTCGCCGGGGCTCGCGAAAAGAGTTTTTACGTGCGTTGCGTGCCGTCGCTGAAGAAGAAGAAGACGTTGGCTAGACTGCGGATGTTTTGCGCGATTTAATCACAACCACACAATCCTTTTTCTAGGCGAGACTCGTAGAAGGTGAACGGTGCGTCGAATTGGAGCTTTCGTTGTATCGTATCTCCCCGTAGACGTAGAATCTGTAGAGAAACTCGGAATTCGCCGCGGTCCAAAATGGCTGCTCCGTTTTAAGAGGATGCGATCGCGGGAGAACCGTTGCCTTTGCCTTTTCTTGGCAGTTTACATTTCACGACATCCAAAAACACTCGAGAAGAATTCAAGGCCGAAGTATGGACGGTGGAAAGTAACATTCCTTCGACGTATCTTCGACAGACATTTTACATCCAACGTTATCGAGACTCGCTTCTGATTCCAGAGATTCGCTTTTCCTGCGAAACAACGTCCACCGTTATTCGGACAAATCGAGAGCACGAAGTCGATAGTAAAATGCTTCTCGGTTCGATTAATGTATACATTTCAGAAATTAAATTCTCAAAGAACAGCGACAAAATAATTGCATTCGAGTTTATGCGTGAACTAAAGTCTGCAAAATATTTCATTCAAGTGGTAAACCGTTCGCGCACCTAATCGTTGCACCACGTGCATCGTCACATTCAAATTTGTCTACCGTATTTCTTATTCATTGTTCTTGATTTTCTACTACTTCGAACTATGTTCTGTGCTCCTTTCTTTGCGATCTTTTTGCATCTATTTAAGGAGGAGGCTTCGTTATCGTCAACTCTCGACGATTCACGATGTAGCTTGCATCTCGAGTTTCGTTATCGGCTGTCCAAGAGCCAACAACATTATCCAAGCTGCGCTATGCTCATCGTGCAACCATACTAGCGAGAAAAACGCTTACGATCAAGCCTTGAATTCGCGCGAGTCGGGTCAAATGGTTGCACACGCCTAAACCGATATCTTCCGTCAGGATTCTCCAGGGGTGAAGAGTACACCCTGACAGTTTCAGAGCAGCGAGAAGCAATCGGCAATTGGTAATCTTGCGATCGGCCACTGTTACAGTTCGCCCCTTCGCGCAGTTCATGTTTGACCGCGGTTTTTCCCATGTCGGAAGATGAAATTGTATCTCTCTCCCCCATTGCACTCTGTGTCTCCGTTTCGATCGACGATGAATCCCATTGTCCGACGCATCGGGATCCGCAGTCTAATGAAACAGCACGCGCGAAACACGAACCCGATTGTATAAACGTTAATTAGCCGCGCGTGTACACTTATCCGGGGATGTGACAAGTTCGACAGGAACCGGAAATCGTCGCGATTTTAACCCACCCGAGTATTGTACCTACGCCGCCACCACCCCCACAAAACCCCTAAGAATTGTAAACGTTGTGTCACTGTTTAGAGAGAGAGAGAGAGAGAGAGAGAAGGGAAGAAATGAGAGAGAGAGAGAGAAAGAGAGAATGAGAAAAAGAGAGTGACGTCGACAGAACGGTAAAAAAGGAAACGAGTCGCCGGACTGGTCGCGTAAACGACACACGTAAACTTAATTAATTCGCGACGATATATGCGTATCACGTTCATTCTTCGTAATTCAGAACCAGGCAATCACCTTCATGTTTTTATATGTTGTTGGTTCACGGGAAGGTACCGTTCCGGGATCGGGCTCCGCATTCGAGGCTGTTTCAAAACGCTGTCGCGCGAATCGAACAAGGATGCGACCGAGGTACCGAAGTTACGGAATTTATTTTGCGAGACATTCGCACCGGAAGGTGCTCGATGCGACTTCATCGACGGAGAGATTGAGTGAAGTTAGTACGGATATAAATGCCGGAAGGAATTCGATCGCGAAAACTTTGCGAAAACGCGACGAACGTTTGAAATTGTTGAGCAGAGTCGAACGCAGAGATTTTGCGATTTCTGTTGATCCTCGGAAGAAGCTGCGGCAGATTCGTGTTCGATCGCGGAAAATTGTCGCGGTTTCGATGCAATTATCTCGATGAATTGGTTAAAGTTGTCGGAGTAAAACGGACGAAGCGCGACGAACGTTTGAAATTGTTGAGCAAAGTCGAACGGAGACATTTTACGATTTCCGTTGATCCTCAGAAGAAGCTGCGGCAGTTTCGTGTTCGATCGCGGAAAATTGTCGCGGTTTCGATGCAATTGTCTCGGAGCATTCGATAACATTGTCTCGGTGAGTTGGTTAAAGTTGTCGAAGTAAAACGGATGAAGCGCGACGGACGTTTGAAATTGTTGAGCAAAGACGAACGGAGAGATTTGGCGATTTCCGTTGATCCTCGGAAGAAGCTGCGGCAGATTCGTGTTCGATCGCGGAAAATTGTCTCGGTTTCGATGCAATTATCTCGATGAATTGGTTAAAGTTGTCGGAGTAAAACGGACGAAGCGCGACGAACGTTTGAAATTGTTGAGCAAAGTCGAACGGAGACATTTTACGATTTCCGTTGATCCTCGGAAGAAGCTGCGGCAGATTCGTGTTCGATCGCGGAAAATTGTCGCGGTTTCGACGCAATTATCTCGATGAATTGGTTAAAGTTGTCGGAGTAAAACGGACGAAGCGCGACGAACGTTTGAAATTGTTGAGCAAAGTCGACCGGAGAGATTTTGCGATTTCCGTGGATCCTCGGAAGAAGCTGCGGCAGATTCGTGTTCGATCGCGGAAAATTGTCGCAGTTTCGATGCAATTGTCTCGGAGCATTCGATAACATCGTCTCGGTGAGTTGGTTAAAGTTGTTAGAGTAAAACGGATGAAGCGCGACGGACGTTTGAAATTGTCGAGCAAAGACGAACGGAGAGATTTGGCGATTTCCGTTGATCCTCGGAAGAAGCTGCGGCAGATTCGCGTTCGATCGCGGAAAATTGTCTCGGAGCATTCGATAACATTGTCTCGGTGAGTTGGTTAAAGTTGTCGAAGTAAAACGGATGAAGCGCGACGGACGTTTGAAATTGTTGAGCAAAGACGAACGGAGAGATTTGGCGATTTCCGTTGATCCTCGGAAGAAGCTGTAGTTTTGATGCAATTGTCTCGAAGTATTCGATAACATTGTCTCGACG
>CM052092.1:4720435-4737974 GCA_028453745.1 Agapostemon virescens
AGTTGGATAAAGTTGTCGGAATAAAACGGTTGTAACGCGACGAATGCATAAAATTCTCCAGCAAAGATTCAACGGAGGTTTCACAATTTCCATCGATCCTCGAAAATTAGTTTTGACGATTTTGTGGCAGCCATAACTTGATCCGCTCTGCTCTGGACTCTAGTATCTACTTATCTCGGGCCTAGGTAATTCAGTTATCGTCCAGTTACTATTGACACTAAGAATTCTTTCTGTTTATCGAGAAAAATACTTGAGTTCGCAACGAAACGTGTTGAACAAAATTAAAAATATAGAACGAATGTACTTAGCCAATTTGAAGTATTCTAATCTTCTCTTTAAAATTGGTAGAAAATTGGTATTTAGATAGAACAGTGAACAATTCTGTATCAAAATGGACGCCCGGTTTAAATGCTTTCGAAAGCGTAAGAAAAAGCGATCCAATATCAATTTTTGATGCCATAATACGTTGAAGTGGAAGAATTGCTGGTCGCGTTACGAAGGAAATGAAATCTTACCGAAGGAAATGAGTGCCGGATATGATTGTCGATTGACAAATTGAGAACAGTAAATATTTATACGTTTATGACTTTTTCGTTAACGAACGTGTTAATTGCAAATTAACACAAATTTTTTTAACTTCTTTGAAACCCTCGAACTATGGAGTTTGCATGTTCCTCGACAAAGTTTTATCGATATGAAATAAAATGATTGTCGAATAAGATATCAGGGGATTCTGTGGGCATCCGGAGGTGTGGTTAGGCGAACAATTAATCGAGATTAGGCGTGCGACGTGGCGGTACCAAATGGTAAAACCGCAAGATTTTCCTCGATCTCAAATAGAGTCGTTCTTTCACGAAATTCTGAAAGTCGTCCACAATCGATGTCGCCATATTTTGTCGTTCCTTAAGCAAATACAAAAACTAATTTTCCGTTAAATCTTCAAGCAATCCGGCTCGCTATTCTCCTCGTAAGACTTCTCCATGTTCTTCGATTTAATAAAATTCCGTGCTTCGTCGTCTCCGTAGTATTTCCACGTTCTTAAAAATTAAATCGTTCGAACAAATCTATTTACTGTACAATATGCCACGACATTTCTCAGCAAAATTGCTCTTCGAGAATCCCGCTAAAAACGAGGATCGATCAGCGTCGAAAATGATCTAAGCAAGACCAATCGCGCGCAGCGAGAAACGATTTGCAACGAAACAAGCCTGGCGCGATCCCAATCCCACCGTTATCATCTTACGAAATCTAGCCGAAGTAAAAGAAAAATGAAAAAAAAGTAAATACCAAAAAAAAAAAAAAAAGCGAAAAGAAGTAAAAAGAAAAAACAAAGGATCTAACGAATCGAAGATGATATATATCCGTTGTAACTTTCGTTTCTTCCGTTTTTGGTGTCCACGACACCGTGGGGACGTGAGAACGGCGATTTTGAAGTATAGAATATAAAAAAACCGTCGGGCCTGGGATGCCGGAGATTTTTTAAATTGTAAAAAAAGAAACGACAAAAAAAACAAAGAGAGAGAGAGAGAGAGATCGAAAGAAACATTGCGCTTGCCGTGGGCCAATTGTATCGAGGACGGAGAAACACGCGGAACGGAAATTAATTCTAATGATTCTAGGTTTAGTCGTTACGAGATCGAATAAGAGAGATTTTAACCTCGGAATCCATATTTCAAGACGGGATAATCAAAAGCATTCGTTTACGCCGTCGACGGCCATTTTTGCGCGTACAACCCCCGTAGATCGATTATCTTTCGCTTCGGCAAATGAACGATCTGATTTAAAGAGTGAAAGCGAGAGAGAGAGAGACAGAGAGAGAGAGAGAGAGAGAGAGAAAGCGAGAAAGAGAAAGAGTGAGAAAATAATAATAATAAGAGGCGAAGAAAAGCTATGATTTTTCGTTGTATTTCACAAAACGCTGTTTCTAGCGCGCTTCGATTCGTTACAGCCTGAGCTGAGAGTGAAATCGATTACGAAACACATTTGAAATATTGTTTTAGACACGACGTTTAAGAAAAACCAAAAAAAAAAACCAAAAAAAAAAGACGATGGAATAGTATTTCAAGTATGCAACGTGCACAAACCTTATCAGTTATTATTTCCATTCGGTTAGAAGTGTCCGTTTTTCAGTTTATACCCTCGATTTGTCAAATAAAAAGTACTTTCTGTTCGACATTGAAGTGTTGGAGATGTTTTGGTGGAGTTACGTATTTCGTAAAATAAAGTGACCCGTTTATCATCCACCGTTGCCCGTATTATGTAACAAATTATGTATATCAAGAGAACCGACGGGATCGAAAAAAAAAAGAAAGAAAGAGAGAGAGAGAGAGGAACGAAAAATATTTGCGATAGAAGATGGATTACGTTCGCTTAATTCTCTTACAGATCGTTTCTGTAATCCTTGGAACTGAGACATTCCATTCACGAGACGTCCGATACCGATTGGCTACACTTTCTCGCGCTCGATTACGCTGATTTCGCATACTTTCTTTTTTCTTCTTCAAAAACAATGAAAATCCAATGGCACGATCCAACGGAGCGCACAGGGGCCGACGAAACGCGCCAAGAATTTGTCCATTCCAATTGAAGAACGATCGGTACTTTTATCGAGACAATCTTACGCGTTTATCGTGTACTTTCGAAAGCTTTTCTCAAGGAAACGCAATTCGTTACAATTCGAATGCATCTTGTCTGTTTCGAATGATAACATTTCGATTGTCGTTAATTTAATGGGATTAAAATTGTTTGCAAAAATCGATTACAATGTCGAAAACGTGTGTTAAAAATTTCTTGAACGCTGTTGGTCAACCCTCGCGCGTCTCAGTTGGGCGAAAAAGAGAAACGGAAGAATTCATGGTGGATTAGGGGCGTCAGAGAGTTTCTACAGAAACGTTTTGTTAATTAAGAACCGTGGCACCACGTTGTAGCACCGTGTCGATGATTTTTAGGTTCCTTTGAAGAAGCGTACACGACACACTCGACGATTAGCGAATCGCTACGAACGCGCATCGTTAGACACTATTTACATTTACGACATTCACATGTAACAATGTAGCTGCGAATTCCTATTTATTGATTCGACACACGATTTCTCTAAAGCTACGATTTGCGACTTCGCGATTTTTCCAAAACGAGAAAACGAACACCACCGAGAAGAGTGGAGAACATATTGTTGTTTTCGAGACGCGCTTAAAGAGTATAGTTTCCTGCGGACGCTGTTTCTTATTTCTTTTTTAAGCCGGATATTCTCCTACTAAGAAGCACCGATAGGAGACACGAGTATTGTGTGAAACATTATATACAAGTTGCTGCGAAATCTTAGCAGGATGAATTAATTAAGAGATGAAAATTCGATGGACGAAGAAATTCTTTTGTTTTCCAAAGAATATGCGTACAGAGTGTCCGGAGAATGTACGAGTTCTTTGAAAGATGGGATTCTGGAGATTATTCCAAGACGATTTTGCCTTTGGGAAAATCTCGTACGCGGCTTCGTTTTCGAGTTATAAACGAACAAGCGTGGACCAATCGCGTCGCGACGAGGGCGGAGCGATTCTAGCTCGATGACGCGTTCTGCTGACATTCCCGTTGGCCAAGCAGGAATCGCTCCGCCCTCACTGCGCTGCGATTGATCCAAGGTTTTGTTTTTTCGTTGTCAACTCGAAAACGAAACGTCGAATTATAAATTGGCAAAGGAAAAAATTTTTCGAATAACCCCCGTGAATCATCCGTTTCAAGGGACTCGAAGATTTTTGGGACATCCTGTATAGAGACCGCGATGTAAAAGAATGTACACGCACGCATACAAATACACTGACACACGCGTAAATATATATATTATATATACATGCATATTATGTATATATATAATATGTATACATTATACATATAAATACCAAATCTGCTCTATGACTTCAAAATCGCAACATTAACAGGAAAGGTAAGAATATTTTTAATTCCCGAATACCCGGACCGAGATTATATGATTTTTAGTCATTTTTTAGTGTGTTCACTGTGTAACATTACTATAAGTACAAAATGTTTCTCTGTGTAGTTTAAGATATGTAATAAGTTGAAACAGTAAAGGAATATATCTATCAGAGAATTACGAGTGTTGAGTTCTTTATCAATAGGTTATTTTATTAAAGATTGAATGAAACTAGTATCTTAACGTTTTGTACGTAGATAGGAATTTTCTGTTCTTTGATTAAACGTAATAGAACGTCAATGCAGGAAGAGATTAATTTTATTTTGAGTTTGAATTGATTTTTATTTTGAACCTACCACAAGATGTTTCTTGAGCGACTACTATTTTATTTGTAACCTTAAAAATATTATTCAATGAAAGAAATAAGAAATTTATTAAGTTCAAAGAATAAATAGAAAAATAAAAATATGATACTTACATACATACGGATCGAGACAGATCGCTTGCAGAAGGTAATGTCACACTAAGTACATATAATTTAATTGTTAATTTTTAATATGGACATAAATATGTATTAGCTAAACATAATGATTTGTTTCAGGTTCTTTGAGGTGTGTACATACAAGGAAGAAACTATTGTACAAAGTTTATACAGATTTAACATTATAATATCTTATAATATATATCACGCGAGTTTCAAATGTATATAACAATTACACATAATAAAATTCATTAATAGAATTCAGACGTATGTCACTTATTCCAAGTACTATAGAAAACCTTCGAAATTATTATTAAAATAATGAAAATGTCTAAAAGAAAAAAGTATACATCATGTCAAATATGTGGCGCCACTATCGCGCTTTTTTAAAGCAATTTACTTAAAGTGTTGTTACGTAATTGAAAGTGTAATGTGTATTTTGTAGAATGCAATCTTTTCGAGTTACTTTTTACTGTTTCTTTAAACACGGAAACACGTTAATAGGGTTCACAAGTAAGGACAAGTTGTCTATGTACGAAATATAAAAGTTGTTGGAGACATATTTTTGGGACTTCTGTTTAGTATTATTAATGAAATGACGTAACAGATTTAAGTGCTGTAATATTTTCTTAGTGCGACTCGTGTACTTGTGTAGGATTGAAATAGAGGTTACATTTATTGTACTACAATGAAAGACAATGTTAAATATTATTTTAACATTTTGTTTAAATGAACTAACATTATGCTACACCCATACTATATTATGACATTATGCTGTATCTATATGGCATACTGTTTCATGCCAAATGAATGGAATAGATGAACAAAAAATATCCTGATACACACTGCAGTCTCACATCTTATATTTGGTTTCGTAAAATCGTTTTCTGAGATTCTTTATATCTTCAGCCATGTAGTCTTTCTTGAAGTTGAAGAATCTGTAATCTTGTCTCTCACGAATCATATCTTTAACTCTTTGTGTCAAATGTCTTATATCTGACAACTCGTGATCCGCTACCACTACATACAAATATTTTTCATATTCCTGTTGCGGATTCGGATATAAGTATTTCACCATGAATCTAGTTATAGGTGACTGTAAAGTAACGAATCATGCAGTAATCAGTTCAACTTTCAGGTAGTATAATTAAAATGTTCTCTATCCTTACCCTGTGATATTCGTGTGGCTTAGGAATATAGCCTTCTGGAATTGGTTCTAATGTAGCTGGTCCTACAAAAGTATTAGCAGCCATAATTACACCGAAAAATGGTAGTAGTCCAAGTAGAATATAAAAATTAAACAAATCGGCACTCTTAGTCCACAGCCAGTCTGTTGGTACTATTTCCATGATTCTATGTTCTGACATAGATCTTACATTAACTGTAAAAAAATGAAATGACTTTAATTGATCTTCAATCACACTATTTTTGGATATATATTTTCCATAAGGAGCTTCATAATTGTGCAAAAGTTTACATATTTCTTTCTATAGCTTTAAACTAAAATAAAAAATAGATATCTGCAATAACAAAGAAATATGAAAAAGGATATTTTAGGGGTGCTGTAAATATTTATTAAATAATTGTGCGTCTCAATTTCTCAATTTCTGTGATCATTGCTGAAGTATGAAATAATTCTATATATTTTCAAACAACAATTAAAACTCATGAACAAACCCCATGTAGGGGATATGTGTCATAATCAAATCTAGTTTTTATATATTTCAATTTGTTGACTACTTTTCAACAGAGTAAATGTTGAACTGACGAACAACAGACATAAATGAACTAACGAAGTAACAAGAAAGACATTCTCCCTTCAATTTCTTATAATTTTCAGATGCTACAAAAAAATTAGGACAGAAGTGTAATCGCAATACGAAATTGGATTAAATGTGCTAATTAATGGAGCTACAATATACATTACTTTATATTGATCGTACAAGGAACTTTGATATTGCGTAACAAAACAGCCTCGCGTTCGACGATAATGCGTTATCCATGAAATTAATAAATGATATAGCTATTTTGTTTCTACGTTTCAAAGTTACCGTTTTTGGGCACTTTTTTCGTCCATAATCCATTATATTTGAGGAATTTTTGTCCAGTCGAAACCACAAATTTGCTCCAGGACGTCATGGTTAACCTTCCACTTTAACGTGCAGAAGAAACTGCTAAGAACTGTGACCGATACTAACGCTACATAGTATAGTCTATTCCTGTTTAACTCTGTAACGTTAATTACCGACTGAGTTTGTTCTAGGCGCGAAAATTCGAATCGTAAATTTCGAACCATGAACAGGAAAGCAGTTTGCAAGTCTGATATAAGGTAAGTGTCCAATTTCCATTATAAATCGCTTATTACACTAATAGAAATTACATTTATATATGGACAGGTTTGTCTGAAATATTTTTCAAAATGCATGCCGAAAGAAACCATTATATAACCACCCTTTAATTGCAAACGATGCGAGACTTTTTCGATGGCCCAGTGATTCGACCGAAAATGTATGTCCTAGTTAGTGAACACTTTACTCCTAGTTAATGGACACTTTAGTCCGAGTGATTGTACACGGTACTTACACACATTTCTTTGTTTAATTATTTTATTGAATTATTTAAGTCGTAAAGTGAACAAATTATAAATTGTAATGACAAAACGTTTGCAATTAATTAATTTTTTTGTGAAAGTTTAAATAGCGGCTTCTGTAAAGTCATTGAGGTTATGTTTTTCTAAGGTAAATATTTAACAAAATTCTAATTCGGTGTATAACTATGTGAAATATAACTACGATAAATACGTGCCGTTATATTAATGCGATGAAGAAGTCTACAGTTTGTCATAGCAGAATTATGAAAGGCATACATTGCACAAACGGATTTTTGAACTTCTCTGTATTACGACATTCTTTTTCTATATGATACACCTTACGGTCAAAAATCCTGTTTGTTCTCTTGTAAAAAAGAAATGTTTGGAAAACATTATTCAGCTTTATCAATGCTCTAGTAACTAATATAAAGCTCGATATTAATCAAAATGTAAATTGATGTCTAATCACTGGGCGGGTTCAGTTATCAGAATGTTTATCTTAATAATGTAGACTTATTCTAATACTAACGGTGTTCGATGTTTCATGGACTGAAAAATTGGCAAAAAAAAGTACAGTCCCAAGTGCAAAGAATACAATTATTTTTTGTCTATTATCTATGCTGATTCTAAACTGTCGGAATCGTAAGTAAACATTGAGATACTGTTACTGAAAATATTGCCATCGAATGGAAACCGTTTCTCGATCATTCTATCGTTCGTACATGTGTTCAAGCGAAATAAAAGAAAGAAATTCGTGTTTAGCTTTCGCGATGCGTTCTAATACGAAGACCAGCGTCAACAAAGTTAGGTCAAGTGAGTAATTGAACCAAGAAAACAATTCTATATTAACGAACGCTCGGGGAACCTTTCGATTAGGTTATTTAGAAGAAAGAGAGATATAATACCAGCTGGTGAAATAAGAATTAATTACGGAGAGTTTTTTTTTTTGTTTAAGTAGAGTTACCTTTTTAAAACTGAACTCAACCTTTCCGGAAACTCAGGAAGCATATTTTATTGTACGTATAAAAAGATTTTTCTGAAAATCACAAGTAGCATGAATTGCAAAATTAGTGAATAATTAAGCGTGTCTGTAAAGCCATTTTTACATACATCGACAAATAAATGAATTCTTTAAACATTTTCAACAAGTTAAAGTAGTGTATGTTAAAAAAATTACTACGTCGGTAAAAATTAAGTAGCGTATAAATAAAACATGTAGGTATAAATATTAATTATATATTATATATATATTATTATTATTTAGAATATATAATATTTATTCGATTAAAAATATTCATAATAGTTATTACTATTTATTTCGCGTTATTTATTGCGTTTTATGCAACCACCATTTTTATTACTGTAATATACAGGGTGTCCCAAGAACGTTCATGCTCTTTGAAAAAATTCCTATGGTTATTCGAAGAAACCGTTTCCGCGCCCGTATCATCTTCGAGTTATGAACGAAACCCACGGACCAATCAGAGCGCGGCGGGGGTTGGCTTACGCCGGCGTGACGCTCGGTCTCGGGGAAAATGGCGGCCAATCTAGAGCGTGGCGATACGACCACCTTGTTTTTCCTTAATAACTCGAAAACGAGACGTCGAATCGCAAACTGGCAAAGGAAACTATTGCTCGGAATCGCTTCAGGAATCTTTTAAGACGTTTCAAATCCTTTTTTTTTGCTTTACGGAACATCCCGTACGTTATTACATTGCGATTGCATATTAACTTACATATATTTACATCCATTTCGTCGTCGTAAATGTACGCAATCAGCTGATAACGATACCGTCGATCGCTTATTCACAGCTGTTAACTAATGGAAGCTATGAATTTCCGAGGTGCCGATCATGCAGATCCGATCAAAGAATTTCGTTTGATGGTAGATAGCGATCTATCGATCGGATCGATAGCGAGAATCTGGGCTCAATCGATTAACAAGGAGGACGAGTTAATTCGCCCGGCTCTCGAGTGGAGTTTCGCTCGGAGCCATTCTTCTTGCTACATTCGTGTTTCTTCGTATTTCGTTCGCTTCATCTAATTAACGTTAATGTATTATTAAAACCGCTGAACTATCCAACTACGCAATCATTCGTTAACCTTTCGCGATCTGGAATAGTTCCATTGTACACGGTTTATTTAGTTCCACGCGTACGAAATTTATCCCTGAATCACTGATTATCGCGACACGTAAATTTTTATCGATTTCTTAGACGTAAACGTGGAAATGTAAAAATTTGTTCAGTTGCCTGAAGAATTCCCACGGGGCTGTTGCTTTACGTTGTATCATTCTTACGCGATTATTTCTGCCATTTTTATTGATCTTTAGCACTCCGGTGACTCTGAGGCAACGCTGATTAATTACTACGTTATTGTTCAAAACATTTTGTTGCTGTACGTTTGTATTTGTGAAATTAATAAAAATTTCATTGTTTTTTTTTAGAGATCGGTATGCGTGAGAGAAAATAAATTGCGCAGAGAAAGGGAAAAAGTAGATGATTGTATTGTAGGTCGGATTGTAGGATTTTTGCGGTTGAAACAGCTTAGAATGTACATTAACGATAGCGATGGTGTTCTTATTTCGTTATGTTCGATAAAGAGACTATTTTCATTATGTAATATCAAGATCGACTTATTTCCGGAGACATCAGGTTCCCGCACGCGTGTGCTCGTGAATCATTCTAATAGAAATGATCGTGGGCGGCGTGAAGCTCCGAATCGAATAACAGTAACAACGTTTTAGAACAGGATTTCCCGTTTACGAGTTTCGTACATCGGTATCTGCGTTGTGTATGTCGAGTCGCTGACAACGTAGCATAATCTGTCATTTAAAAAAATCTACCTCTTCACCTGTACTAATCTGTTATCATCCTCTTAAGACGGCGCGTTATCGAAATACAATCGTGCGACACATCGATACGTGTGCTCGACAGTTAAAATCGTAAAACGATAACGCTCAATTGACCTAACCGAGACGGTTATTATTATTATTATTATTATTATTATTATTATTGTTATTATTATCGATGGTATGACTGGGAAGAAAATCGCAGCGATGATACAATCCAACGGATCATTCCGAATCGTTCTGGTATTTTCTGAATAATTGCCGATTACTTCACCAGCTGTGTTATCTGTATCAACGTCTACCCGAATTTAATATTCGTACAGTTTGATACTCGCGCATATGGTCTTTCGCAAAAATTGATATTTGTAACGTATTCATTTATAGACGCGCATCCTCGTGTTCAACGGAGGGAAATTACAAAACACTTTTAGGATCAAAGAATTTTAGGATATATCAACTGTTTCGTTACATAGTTTATATAATATTCCATGGAATAATAGTATCAAAATAATTGCCTGATTTCTTCATAAAGATGGTTAAAAGAGATTTACAAAATGGCGGCATAGACTGGAAGATTCTCTTATATTCTGCTTAATGTTAATAACCGCGCAGCCTGTTCCAGTTTGTTACTTCTTTAATATTCCTGTTAACAGATGCTAACAATTGTATAGCAGTGTGACAGAAAATATGAATGCAAAACCTCCATGCACAATAATTATTAAACGAGGCCTACAAAATGGCGGTCTAACCTGGAAGAGTCATTCAAGCTATACGTTAATAACCGCGTATTCTGTCCCCATTTCTTTATAAAACTTTAACAAGCTCGTTTACGAATACCAAAAAATTGTATATTGTAGCCCAAGTCAGAAAATATGCGTTCCAAAAGTAATTATTAAATGAGGTCTACAAAATGGCGGCCAAACCTAGCAGAGTCGCTTAAGCTCTACCTTAATAACTGCGTAGCCTATCCTAATTTCTTTATAAAACTTTAATAACCTGGTTTACGAATACCAAAAAATTGTATTCTGTAGTCCAAGTCAGAAAATATGCGATGCCATAAAACGAGTCCTACAAAATGACGGTTTAATCTGGAATAGTGACTCAAGCTCTACGTTAATAACCACGTAGCCTGCCTCAATTTCTTTATAAAACTTTAATAGTCTCGTTAACGATTACCAAAAAATTGTATTCTGTAGTCCAAGTCAGAAAACATGCTATGTACAATACTTATTAAACGAGGCCTACAAAATGGCTGTCTAACCTGGAAGAGTCACTCAAGCCTATACGTTAATAACCGCATAACCTGTCCCAATTCCTTTATAAAACTTAAATAATCCCGTTTACAAATACTTAAAAAATATATACTGTAGTCCAAGTCAGAAAATATGCGTTCCATAACTAATTATTAAACGACGCCTACAAAATGGCGGCCAAACCTAGCAGAGTCTCTCAAGCTCCACCTTACTAACCTTAATACGCCGTCACAATTTCTTAATAAAACTTGAATATTCTCATTGGAACAACCAAAAACAAAGAATTGTTACGTTCGTACGAGTTAACACTTTAACTGCCCAACCAACAGCCTAAAAAATTCCGTAAAATCAAAGTAATTTATTTAATGCAGCAACGATTGAAAAAATAAAATGTCTGACACATAGTTATCCTTCAATCTTCTTGTAGTCTTCAGATATGAACGAAATTGAGTGGAACGAATATACTAGCGTACAAATTTATTTTTAAACATGAACAAATAATACTGTCCACCCATATACGGGTGACATGGCAGTCAAAGTGTTAATCTGTTAAAAGTTGACAAACGAGACGGAATAATTTTTTTTTTTTTTCGCTTTGGAAGAATGATTATTGATACAGCGCGGATCTTCGCAGTTCCTGTTAGCCATTATTCACGGATAGTACACCTACCGGACTCTGCTAACAAAACGACCCTGAAGAAATGGGTTAAAGACCGCTAGCCTTTCCCCGTTCGTTTCCCGAGTGATCTCACAGCCGCGATGCAACGCGGATCGTTCGGTTCTCTTTTGCACCGCGTTGCACGGCGTTGCATCGTGTTCGCGCGGGACAACGGACCTCTCTCGTAATGCAGAAATGCATCGTGCGTACACGGTGGTCCGTGGAACCCGATCGTCCACGTGATTTTCACGCCTTCGTGCCCGTTGCTGTTTCCGTAACGCCGGCCGGTGTGCACGTGAACCCTTACGTGCTCTTACGTCCGACATCTGTAAATCACACGCTGTCATGCTCGCCTTCTCCGAGGAACGAAAGCTGGACAACGTTAAAGCTTCTTATGACAGGATCTATTTGCGTACGACCTGTACTGGTTGAATTAACTAGCCGGCACGATGCTTGGCCTGCTGTCTATTTCCATGGCTGTGACAACGGGGCAAACCCTGTTGTCCACCGAGCCGCAGTCATCTGTCTTGATAAAACGCGAAACTGCCGACGACGTTGTTTGTTACTTCATAAAAATTTATTTAAACCTGGATTGAATCTTGACCGAGAATATCATCGATATGACCTTACGCTTCAAGGCTGCGCGGTTAGGAAATGTTTGTGCATTTTTGTTTCTATCGCTTCGGTTTTTATGCTTTCTTTCTGGAAGATCGTTGATTGAAAACTTGCTTCGAGGAGTGTTGTCAAAATTGTTGAGGAAGGGGATTGTTTGCAGCGATGAATTGTTTAATTTTGGATGAGCAGTTGGACGAAGTACTTTGATGAACCTGTACAATCTTGAATAATTTAAGAAATCAGCATACTCTACATTTCCTCTGGAATAGTATCACTTGTTCATAAAATGTCTGTAATGTTTGTTTCAACTGCTCCACTTATGGAAACACGTTCTGAGGAGTATTTTAAAAAGTTATTGAGAGAGAAGAATCGTTAGCACCGATGAATTCTTCAATTTTGGTTGTTCAGTTGGACAAAGTACATTGATGGACCTATAGAAACTTGAATAATTTAAGAAATGTGCATCCTCTGCATTTCCTTTGAGACAGTATCACTTGCTCATAAAGTGTCTGCAATTTTTGTTTCAACTCCTCCACTTTTGAAGAATTCTTTCTGGAAGAAGATGACTGATTGAAGACTTGGTCTGAGTAATATTGTAAAAATTGTTGAGAAAGGAAAACCGTGTGCATCGATGAATTTTTCAATTTTAAATGACCAGTTGGACAAAGTGCATTGATAGATCTGTAAAAGCTCCACTAATTTAAGAAATCTGCATCCTCTCCATTTCCTCTGGGACGATACCATTTGTTCACAAAATGTCGTTAATTCACATGCTCCACTTATAAAATATAATTCCCAGTGAAAGAAATTACGGAGTGAAAATCTTTTCGGAAAAATATTTTAAAAGTTACTGGCTTGAAACTGTTTCACGATAATAATGTTCGAAAACAAAGAATTGTGTATAACATTTTTAATTACGAGGCTTATAATTACCTAACCCCCTTTAGGGTTGCATACTAATTGTTTGGTAAGAGTGGAAGAAGCATAACTGGTAGCATGAAGAAAATTACATTTTCGTAGAAGGAATTCGATTGTTTCGACATACTTGTAGAAATGTGAACCAATTTTTCTTACACTACTTTCATAGTCCTTTGAATATTAAATAATCTCAACAATTGTTAAGAGCTAATTGAAACAAAACATTTAATTCGTTTCAAATTTCTGTGATAAGATAATCGGACGGACTCGAATGAATCATGTCATCGCGTGATATGTATTAATCTGTTGTTAAAATATTCTCGATTGCTTCCGGTGATGCAATTCGATTTAATAGCCTTTGCAGAATTTCATATGTTAAGTTTGTCGATTTTTTTTTTTTTTTAGCGAATTTTCTTCGATTTCGTTCGTCTCGTCGATGACTTTATAGCGAGTTAACGACTGCCTCATGATTCTCGCGGCAGCTACTGTTTCCTGTTGTCGTGGTATTCGGATGAATATGGATTAACTGTCGATGTTCTTGACATATGGAGAGTCATTGTAGCGGCTCCCTTTTGCAATCGTAGATATGGACTATGCGTTAAACATTCTTGGCACACTTCCAGGAAGCACGCAGGATTAACATGTAGAAACCGGCCGATCAAATAAGACTTTGATGAAGTGCGAATCCGAGATGCTTGCGAAACGATACGATATCTTTCTCGAACTGCAATTTCAAAAATTAATCAACCAATTTATTGGAAACGTGACATGCATTTCCTACATACCTAGAATTTTCTCTAGAATTTCCTAGAAATTCGAAATTAACTCGAGCGTTTTATACGTCCCTTTTATCTACATCTTTTTGTAGAATTATCGGAGGGAACTATAACAACTTTATAAGAAAAGAAAATTGCGACATTTACTTAATAAAACTGGCTGGATATTTACTATGAATTGCTAAGCACGCCATCAAAATTCTAAAGCTACGTCTCAACTAGATTTTTTAAAAATAATTCCCAATCATCGCGATGCGACGAAATCAACTAGTAGCTTCGCTAGCGGATGCTACGGGACAGAAATTGAAAATTTTTGCCAGTAGGAAAAAAATCTGAATATAATAAAAATATTCCTACATTCTCTAAACTTCGCTAAATATGTTTACAAATTTCAAAATCACTATCTCTTCTAGATTCTTTATAAAAAAATTTAAAGTCGGGTTTCGGTCACAAAATCAAGTAGCTTCGCTAGAGGAAGCTATGGGAGAGGAATTGAAACTTTCAGGAAACAGCGAGATATCTCCATATAATAAAAATATTCCTATATTTTCTGTACATTGTTAAAAACTTTCACAAATTTCAAAATCACCATCTCTGATAGATTCTTTCTTTAAAAATTCCAAAAGTCGGTTTTCGGTCACATATTCAACTAGTAGCTTCGCTAGGGGATGCTACGGAATAAAATGTTGTGCAATAAAAATATCTCTACATTCTCCAAACATCTCCAAACACGTCCAAAATCTCAACCTCACAATCTTTACTAACTTCTCTCCAAAAAAAAATTCCAAAAATTGTATTTTACAAAATCTTCGCTAGGGGATGCTACGGAATGAGTCTCCACAGAATAAAAATATGCCTACATTCTCTAAACATTGCTAAACACGTCCACGAATGTCAACCTCACAATCTCTACTAAATTCTTTCCAAAAAATTTCCAATAAATAGGATTTTACAAAATCTTCGCTAGGGGATGCTACGGAATGAATCTCTACCCAACAAAAATATTCCTACATTCTCTAAACATCGCTAACCAAAATACCCAACCCCCAAAATCAATGCTTCCACTTCCCTCCTAAAATAAATCCCTAAAATTCGAATTTCACGAGAATAAAAATGTCCATACTTTTCCTGACTATACTACGGAACAGAAATTGAAAATTTCAGAACGGCAAGGGTAAAAACGGTTCGGCCACGGTTTGGAAGGTTAAATCGATCTCTTTGCGGGCACCGCCACGACGGCATGGTGCGGCAGACATCGGAGATAGACCGACGCGGCTTGTCTGCCTGTTTTCAGGCTTCAGTCGCGAACGGACCATAGCAGGTAGAACGTCGTGTCGCGCTGCCATCGGGCCCAGGTAAAAAGGGTCCTTTCCAAGCATCGAAGGAAGGCCAGACGGACAACCCGAGAAGACCCCGACGTCCGAAAAGTTCCGAATTCACCCGAAGGATCAAACCGTCAACCGTCGGTCCAAGGACCTTTTCGCCGTCTACGCGCCCGGAAGAGCCACGGACAAAACACAGTTTCCCGAAGGTGAGTTCGGCCCCGTTTGCTACCTTATTTACTCAGTTCGGGACCCGCGTACACGGAAGCGAACCGGTTCAAAACCGCTCGATACGTCGCGCCGATAATAGGTGACACCGACACGGACGTTGACTTTTATCGATCCTTTGAATCAGCGATATCGCCGAATACTCGACGAAGGCTCTTTTGTGCAAGGAACGTTGACCGCAGTCCGGAAGAGTCCTGCTAGCATCATCGACGGACGTGTTAGGCACTCGGGAAATTTGCAATTTACCTAAATCAACACGGAGAGATTCGTCGTAACTGCCACCGCTTGATTACGATTCGAAGGATATTCTGCTTTCGATTATTTGGAAACGGGGCTTAACCGCAGCTCGATATGTTGTCGGAACAATCCCCGGGGATACGTCGACGAAAGGAGCCCTTGTTGTTGTTATTTCTTATTTCGTGTTCGGCTCGAGAGCTGGCGCGATTCGATTCGTTTTCCGGTTGGGTTTTTAACACTGGAATTGTTGAAGTATAATTTAATATTGGTTTGTTATAATGACGAGGCTGTGTTTATTAACACTAGAACTACCAAACTAGTCATTTTGACTGGTCTCTAGGTTTCTCTGTTGCAATTATTGAAGTTAGAAAAATATTGTCATCAGAAATTTTCGGATGTACTCGTTTAATGATCTACACTTTATAATAAGAATTGTATGAAGTTTTAATAGATGCAGTTTCATTATTATTACAAAAGCAATGTATAAAGTTGGACTTATTGTTCGGTAGTTCTAGTGTTGAAGCTTCATAGAATTGTTATTGTAACGTGTACGTTGTTATTCACCCTTTGCAGTCGAAGCAATTTTCATTGTAAAATTGAGAGGTTTCTTTCAATCTGGAATATTTTTAGTTTGTGCAATCCTTTTTACACTAAGCATCCGATATTAACTCCTTGTCCTACGACAACGAGTCGTGATCAAGATTTCGAACTGAATCTTCTGAATATGTATTTCCTTAATTTTCTTTGAACGGAAATAACATTTTATTTAATTGTTAATTTTATATGGTTATTGAAAAATAGCTAGGCACGCAGTCATTACAAATTTGTATTTTCTTTTTGTTGTTCTACGGAGGACAAAGAAAGTCTAGTCACTGTTATTGTAAAATAAGTTGTCGGGGTTAAACATGTTTCCTCATACGACAGTTTTCAAGGATTTATATAATACAGACGAATTTAATAATATGATAACGGTTTTGAATACGGTATGACAATTTTTACTGGTGCTTCAGAGTCACCATTCGATTGCAAAGGGTTAAAGAAGTATGACCAGTCATTTCTAATGAAAGCATTTTTATAACTTCAGTGATTGTGGTAGGGAAAATTAGGGGCCAGTGGGATCGGCTGGTTTTGGGTGTTCTAGTGTTAATTTGTTGTGGATCGGAGGGGGATCGATTGCAATTTAATTATAATGTTGGTTATAATTTAGGTTGTTGGTCGGATTGGTTAGTTTATTTATGGTAGGGCAGGAGGGGAAAATGGTTGTTCGAAGGAGCACATAGTTGTAACTTTGTTGTGTAATCTTTATAGAATTTGTTAATTTGAATTGATCTGAGGTTTAGGGAAATAATTGACGGATTGGAAATTGTAGAACGGGATCGAGAAATGTTTGGCGTTGAGATAGTTATAGCAACAATGTCTAACCCGGTGTATACTGCTGGCGTAATTCTGGTACGGTTTATTGTTTTTACGTTTGCTTCGTCAAGGTGAAGTTCACAGAGTAATTAGAGTGATTAACCGAGAATTACTGAATCAATTATTTTAAGACAGCGTCCTTGTTGTATAATGCTCGTACAATTTATTATCCCACAGTTATTTGTAATTGTCTCAAATAAAAATAGACGATCGATATAAACTCTGGAGAATGATTAAACTAGCTTGCAATTGCACAGTGCACAATTATGGAA
>CM052092.1:4744491-4755468 GCA_028453745.1 Agapostemon virescens
ATGTCTATTCGAAATCAGAAATTGTTGAACCTTTGCAATTTTGAAGATATTCAATGTTCTTTGATTTTTCAATTTTTATTTTGCAGGACGATGTGTATCTGAAGTGAGCAATTATTAAACTGCTAAATTTTTGAAGATATTTAAAATCCTTTGTTTTTCAAGTTTTATTTTGCTGGGTGAGTCGTAGATTAATTGTTGTGATATACATTGTTTTAGGTTTTAGCCTGACTGTAATGTTTTAGGAAATCGTCAGCTAGCGATGGATATATCCCACTCTAAGGTTTTGAGCAAATCAATCACCACAAGATCTGGAGAATCAATTCGACGTTTATTCAAAATCAGAAATTATTAAACTCTTAAAGTTTTGAAAATATTTAATTTCCTCTTACTTTCCAATTTCTATTTTGCACGAAAACTCCCAGTCTATTTATTACAGTATACTTATTATAGCAAGCATTGAGAACTTTCAAGATTTCCAAGAGTTTTAATTCTTTCAAAACTCTGAAGTCTCGCGAAATTTTGAAGTTGAGTCTTTCGAGTCTTCAAAATTCACAGTTCACAGTTCTAAGCCTTGAATAATATCGGGAGAGATTCAAAATTGTTTTAACTACCACCGTGTAATAGGTAGTACATCCTAAACAGCTGGAAACAGAAGAGACTCTTACAGATTAAATAATAACGCTGTGCATCATACGATCCTCTACAAACATCAAAGAATCTAACAGATACAAATATGCCTTTCCTTTCAGACAAAATCAAATTTTACCATTTTCCAATCAACATATAAAAATTCGTGTGAACACAGCCGCACGAGAAATACAAATTTCCTTACATCTTCTAAAACATTTCAACAAAGAAGACGCTATGAAAAAGCTTGTAATCGCAAAGAAAACAATATGGCAAGGAGTTAACGACCCCGGTTGGTATCACCGAGCAAATCTACCAAAATCGAACAACCCGGAAGTCCGATGTTTGTTGACAGCATACCGCGATTGTGGGTCGCGTCGAATTCCGAGCGTTGCGTAATCGCCATAACGACGATAATAACCGGACATTCGAGATTTCTTGGAAACAGAAGACAACTCGCGTCCGAACAGAGAGAGACAAGTGTCAAAATAACTATGGCGGTGACCCGACTGGCCGAGCGCGCGAAAATATTCGGCCCGGTGCGGGATAGGTTATTTTCAGTGTTGCACACCCGCGGTTAAGCGTCGAATTGTTTTCCCGGTTTTGTTTTTCCCCCTGTCAAGTGTCGATTTCAGGCCGGCTGCGGAACAATGCAGCCGATTTCGAATTGTTTCGCAGAACCGATCGAAACGGAACCATCGCGCGAAACAAAAGGTTCGGTCGACCGGTCAGAAAAACCGTCGCCGCTCGAATAGCGCCTTTAATCCCGAGAGGCAGATAACGCATGCGCGCGCACCTCGCACGTGATCCGACCTAGGCCCTACATATTTCAATCACGCTCGAACCCTAACCTGCCACGGTCGGCGAAATGACCATTTTCAAATGTTTAATTCGACGATTGTTGACAATTGTAAACTTTTGCCATCACGGAAATCAATTCGACAAACTTTATGACAATGCGCGGAGGCAGATAAAAAAGACCGACAAATTGGTAAGATATACAATGTTGCGTCGAAGTGTTGCGCGTGGGACTAGTTTCCTGAACGCGCCGAGCAGTATATCAGTTCTAATATCATTAGCCTTAAGCTTTCGAGTCATTAAAACAACTGCACTATTTTCATTTTTACAACGGGATTTTAAAGAATATCGCGACTATAAGTCTAACTTAAATAATTGTCGTTTAATATGACAAATCGAAATTTATCTTGCTACGCGAACGAATCAGTGGTCGTATCTCGACTCGGCCAATGACAACGCTACATTTAGCGGGATCGGTTTGCCGTGCTTTGATTGGTTCGGGTTTTTCATAAATAACTCAACAGGTAGACCACGTATAACATTTCCGTACAGGAAATATGTTGCCTGGAATAATTCCAAGAATCCTCCATTTTGGAACATCGAGTATAAATTTCTAAAATCTCGACTGCACGGATGTCCCAGAAACGTTCGAATTCCGTTAAAGAGGCGATTGCTGAGGTTATTCGAAGAAACGTCCCCCTTTGCCAATTCGCGATTCGACGTTCCGTTTTCAAGTTGCAAGCGAAAAATACGGACCAATCAGAGCGCGCGGATGCGGCGAACGTGCCTCGGCTCGGCCAATGGTACCGTCGCGCGTTCCGATTGGCGCATGCTTTCCGTTTTTGAGGGCACGGTGGGTTATTTTTTTGACACACCTCGAAATTTTGCAAATTTTGACACCCTGTATATATACTAGTCAATTTCAATTCCCTGTAAGTTTATTGTTAAAAACGGTTGGTCCATTATTCGGCAAATCAGGAAATACTCGACGGGATCGATGCGCGCAAAAATTGGACACCCGGTACACGGTTGCAAATGTGCGTTACGACTTGTAATAACACGGTACAGTTAATAGTACCAACGGAAAATATGTGCAGGTGTGAACTTACCTTTCGCAGCTTCTGCAACTCGTCAATGTCCGCGGGTGATTTGACCACCTGGGAAAGTAAACGAAAATATCGGTTAGCGAACTACCAAGGATTCCGATACGTTTCCTTCACGCGATAACTGTCCGATTTCATTTTATTTCGATTTTCTTGTGGCTACTTATTTTCGTATAGGAAAGGATCGTTGGCATGCTTGTATGTCAAAGAAAAAAAAAAAGAAAAAGAAACGGTCCCGTTGGAAACCGAAATTCTAGTTAACCGGCAATAATGGACGTCGATACAGTCGCGGATGTTGAAGAGATCTAACGGAATGCTGCGGGCGCGATAACCGTTATTACATATAAATAATTGATACACACTTAAGCGAGTAGAAAAGCATACCTTCGCGACGTGCTTTGTGAAACCGCAACATAACCAACGCAGGTTACTCGATAGGTGAAATGTACATTAAGTGATTCCTTCAATTTTCAAGAAATTAATAATAAAAAAAAAAAAGAAAAAATTAATCAAATATTAGCGAATTTTTTCTAACATTTAAAATTTATAAATAATTCCAATGATATTTTAAGGTGTACGATTACTTTTGCCGTTTGAGATCAACCGTGTACCGTGTGTACACAACCTCAAAGAAGTTAAGATTTTATTTACCTCGATTTGCTTCCACAAGTTAGCGTTGCCCTTGCCGGAAACTCGATTGCCCGACGTGGTGGTTACATTGCCAAAATTCACGAGCGAGAAGAAGTTGTTGTTGCCGTTGTTCCCGTTCAATTCCGGCTCCTCGGCGATTGTATTGTCGAGGAGTTCGTAGTCGAGCGATTTCGAATCGCGGCTGTGAGTGACAAAGGCCCGCGCGAAGCTGCTTTTGAAGAAGTGCCCCATCGACACCTCGCTGCCAAGAACGAACTCCACTTTCGGTGCATCGCCCATGGTTTGCCGCCTCGAGAAACACGGAAAAGGTGCTCGATTTTCCAGCCCGAAACGAGGTTAGCTACCTTGCCAGGCGTGCAACCTGGAAACTAGACGATCAACGAGAAAAAACGCGCGGTGTCGTGCATCCCACGGAAACTTGACAGCAGCTCGGCGTGTAATTGCAGTTCTCTTATTTCGCGATCGTCGCGTGTTTTTTTCTTTTTTTTTTTTTTATTTTCGAATTAGAATTCTCCGCCGGCTCTGTTGACACTAGTGTTGTACAGAAATTTCCTTGGACGCTGGATCACCGGTTGTAGCGTTTCAATGCGCTCGCGACTATTGCGAATTTTACTGGAACAAACAAAACGTTATCCCGGCCAAGGAACTGGACACATCGCACACGACCGAAACACACAGCACGCCACTGTGCGTCAAACTGACAACGGTCACTGTATGGCTGTACGAGCGAGCTGTTGTCCGAAGTGTAGAGAATAACGCACTGCGCAAGTGCATTCCTACACCTTCGACTCTTCGCTGACGCGCGGCGGGAAATTTGAATTGTCCAGATTCCAAATTCCAGCAAAATTGTTCCATACTTTTGCAATTTCAAATACCCTACATTTTTTCCAATTATCGTTCCAGTTAGTTCATAAATTGATCAATGAATTATTTGATTTTAACTCCATCATTTTTAAATTTACCCGTCACTTATTTTCGTTTTGAAATATTTTTACATGTTAAAAATTTTAATATTTCACGATAATATAATTAAAATAAAAAGAAAAAGGATTTTTGCCGGAATTAGTGCGCATTTACACTCGCTTTGAACACATCAATGTACCTATCTAAACACTATTCCTTTTAACATTGTTATTCTCTTTAAGACCAATTTTTCTTTTGTTTTACGAATTTTTCATTGTAAAAATAGAAATATGCAAACGTGAAACTTGCTGTAAAATACAAATATACTGTCAGATGTGAAATGCCTATGTCGTATTAATAATCTCATTTCTTTGCGTTTTATATTTTATATAAAATATTTTAAATAATTTAAAAATGTCTTGAAAACTATTCGAATTTGGAATCAATATAAACACTTATGATAACTGTTGAAGAATGTAGATGTTTATTATCACTGTCGATAGATGTCATCAACGAACCATTCACAAATCGTCGATGAAAGTTTTTGCTCTATCTTCTACTTCATGACTATAGTATTAAGTGCAGGTTAGTTTAAAAATATTGTTGTACTGTAATAGGTACAAGGTTTGATCGGGCTTGTTTATAACAGAATATAATAAAGAATTTGTATGATTTAATTCAAATATGTAAAATACACTACTGCTCAGTCATTTAAAGTAGAAAATACTATAAACGAGTAGTAATATAAGCATATTTACACATATTTCTCGAACGTATTCTAATTTGATTGTTGAAAAGTACTGAATTAATTGCAAAAATGCCGCGACTACCACTGCATCGTGCTTCGGGGACTGGTGTAATGCAAGCTTACACCAAAGTGATACGGTTTGTTCGTTATGGATGCGCAAATAGACCATTCTTTCATATTGTTGTAATGAGCGTAAGTTAGTAGATGTTCAGTAAGTGAACATATAACTACATACATATAATAGATAAAATTTGTAAAATCTAATAAACGCTGTATACACGTATTAATAAATACAAGGATTTATCCATAGTTTTCATTCCAGTAATACAATGAATTCTTCTAGGCAAAATATAAGCAAAATCAACCACCGATAGAACAACTTGGCAGCTATGATCCTATGGAGAACCAATTTAATGAGAGACTAGTTGCCCTGAATATGCAACGTATACAGCATTGGATAGGAGCTGGAGCTTTGATTTCAAAACCTATTGCTGAACTATTGGGTATAGCTGGTTTCTTGCCAATCCATCCAAAATCATATATGAAGGCATGGAGAAATCGACGAGATGCACAAATAACTGCTGAACAAGCGGAATCAGAAACTGCAGAGTCTGCAAACTCAGCAGGTTAATCTAGTCATGTTTTATTTGTATTTCGCGTAAATATTAAGCATATATTAATAAAGTTCTTATAAAAAATTCACACTGGTTTTTTCTGTACAATATGAATTATACTACTATACAATTTGCAATAACAAAAAAAAAATTGAACTATATTTGAATTATAGCATACATTTAAAATATAGAGCACTTTTTGATTCTATATGTTTCAATTTATCACTAAGCTGATTTATATATTTCGTAATATGTTCCAAATACATAATGACAGAATTATGTAGAAAATTAAGATGAAAAAAAGATATTTCCCCAGGTGAGGCTCGAACTCACAACCCCGGCATTGCTCACAGTAATACTGTCTTATAAGTACCGTGCGCTAACCGATTGCGCCACTGGGGAGTTGTAGTTTCCTCTTCCTTATTTGGCAATATAAGGATATATATGAAAAATTAAAAAAAAAAGGAATATATTTTTTAAAAATATTCCTTTGTATGAGTTTCTGAGCAAAATATTGCAATAATGAATATGATTTTGGAGGTTTTTGCATCGAAAAGTAACCTACAACGATGTATTTTCGAATGAGATACCCAGGATATATCTGGAATGTCTTTGAATATTAACCATCAAAAGTATATTTGATAACCTGAACACAAAGTTTTTTTAAATTAAAGTTAGTTAATTCTCAAACAATTTTTCAACAAAAAGTCAAGATCACCTTCGAATGATCTTGTGATAAAAAATTTAAGTTCAATCAACAAAATCGTAAATATAGAAAATTGTTTTATTTCAATTAAATTACATATTCAAAATGCAATTATTATTATAATGTAAACTTATTATTTTAGCATAACCGTATGAGATGAAAAAGTGTTTTTAGAAAAGAATTTCGATTAACATTTTATGACAGTTAGAAGTTTACAATTAAATTCATATATTAGGAAATTTAATTGTATTGCTGTTAATATATCAAATAATTTTTATTTCTTTGTATCTTCATATGAATCATTTTCACTCTTACTTTCGTATAAGTCAATTGCATTACATACTTTATGCAATAAATCTATAAGTTCCGTAGTGGGGATAGACTTTTTACACAAATTTCTTAGTAAATCATGGTTTTCTTTTGCAAAATCTATACCTAAAAATAATTAAAAAAATTTTAATATATAAAACACAATGCATTATTTACATCTAGTACCTTTTGGAGTAGGTTGTATATCAAAAAGATGCTTGGTTTGCCAAGATTTCTCTAAAAATATTAGTGACCACTGAATCTGTAAGTAAACATGATGTTGCTCTGTATTTTCAGAGGAATGTATGAACACTATTATACCTCCATCTTTTTCTGTATATCCTTTCCAAGTAGCATATTTTCTTTCCTTCAGTTGTTCTAATATACTTGTTCTAACTTTACATATTTCACTGTATTGTGAAAGAGCTAAAAAGAAAAAACATCAAATGAGATATTTAATCTGTTACTGTAGTCATTCATTACTAGAACTATGATTATACCAGATGTTAAAAGGGACAAATTTTTCTGCCTACAAATGTTTTGTACCCATGGCTCTATTTCCAGCAAATAACAATTATCAAGATTTATAAAATGGTATGTTATATCTTGTATTTCAAAGTCTTTTTCTCCCTAGAATAGAATTAACGTATTACATTTTCTTGCACGTACAATAACTGTCTGAGGTTTTTAATAGTGAAATATACTGACAAGGTTTAGACATTAATATAATTATTTCATAAGTATACCTCTATCTTTACTGTCAGCTCTATAAAAACTTTAAGGACTGATGTTATTAACTCAGCACTATATTTAGAAATATTATCACTCATCCATTTTTTGTTTATATTTTCAAATTTTATTCCTGTGAGCTGACGTATAACTTTACAAAATTTTTGTTTCTCATGGTTCTGTAATGTGTTTTCTGTACTTCTAATATCCTTTGTAATATTGGATACTCTACCATGAAATTCATACATATATTACGATGTGTGTTTTATTGATAAAAAGTAAATATTAAATTAAAATTAATTATATACAATTTATCAAACGAAAAATGTTTTCTGTGATTTCCTTCATGGTTTTTTGATTTTCCCAGTAAATCATTTATCCTTTGAAGTAATTTTATTTTCAAATCCGCCAATTCAATTAATTCTTGATCCTCCATTATTATTGAAATATTGTAGCGCGAAACTATTCGAAATCTAAATTCTGTCACTTGCACACCAGTATTGACGTTCCTTTTGCAAACTACTTCACAAAATACGTATGCACATAAAATAATTATAATTAATAAATAAATAACTGATTTGACTAAACCGTTTTCGAATCAAAGAACGCGAATAACAACGCAGGTGCAGTTGCTTATGATGATAATTTGGTTTACTGCAAGATATGAATATAACCTCAAATTTGTGATTTGATCGTTGTTTATGATAATAAACAAACAAAAAATCTACAGGTAATAAATATCTTGACGTAGGTATACTGCATAAGATTTATTTCTTCTGATATACAAATAAAGTGGTTAATAAATATTTTTTTTCTAACAGATAAGTTTGTATGTGAGTTATTTGTTTTTAAGAATAATTTAAATAATAACGAAAGAAAAAAACAATATTTATTTTTATGTTTAACCGCAAACATTATCAAAATTATATGTACTTGGATAGAATGGATGATGAAACCTTAAATAGGTAAGTAATTAATTGAAATATAGCAATATATATAGACTATTTTTTTATATCTTATTACTAATATATACATTTACATTTACAATTATATGTCATTGTCAAACTCTAAATTCTTAAGTAACATTGATATAATATTTTTATGTATAAAAAACAGACTTGCTGTTGAGGCTATATTGGAAGAAGCTAAACTTGGTGCGAGGAGAGCAGAGATAATGGGTCCAAGTGGATGGATGAAACCAAAGGAATCTATTAATAAAAGATTTCTAAATTCTACTTTACGTAATGTTGTTCTTTCCAATAAATACCATATAAAAAGGAAAGAAAGAACAAAAGAAAAGCAACTACATAAAGAGGAAAATAGTATAAAGTAATTAGTATTGCATACATGGAACATTTATTTTTAATTATAAATAAATAATGTGGTAAATCATGTTTTTGTTAGATGTTCATCAATAGTTATTTTCATTTCATTTAGTATCTATGAATCTTTTAATGTGATACATAATAGAAGAAATATAGAATCAGTTGATTGGTTTAATAAACACAATTATAAGTAAATTGATAGCAGTGTTATTAGTATTATTAAAATGGAAAGATATGGTTACTGTAAAATGTCAATGTATAAAAATGTATTCTGTATTCTATGGAAATAAAATATTTAATAAACATGTATTTTCGTTTTAAGGCTTAATATATAAATGTTTCTTGATATATTCTATGAATTAGAATTCTAAATTAAATTTAAGTAGAACAATATGTTGCTTTAATGAAGAAAACCGTAATAAAATTAATTAATCTACCTAATACAAATATTTACCTATATGAAGGTGTATACAAATATAAATTTCACTTCTCTGTTATATCAATTTAAAAGTTCTAATGAATTTATTATATAAATAAAATTCCAATGTATTTATTATAAATCCAAGCGCTAACTGTGTTTTGTATTATTAGTTGTTTACGTTAATAAATACATTTTGATATATGCGTCAAATGCTATACTTTCTCAAATCAAACATGCCATTAGTGCAGTATTAATTTCATAAAAAGGAAATGTAAAAATGTAAAACGAATTTCTACGTTGTTATTTTTATTCTATATGTACAATTGATTTCTGTGCAACATAAAATTGTTATATAAGCCGGAACTCATGGATTAAAATGGTGGTAGTGAAACTTCCGGATGAACACTGTATCTACCTTCCTTTTGCATTTACATCGTAGAGTATTCTAGTATCGTGGCTATATTCTGATAATAGTAAAACAATTTATTGAAAGTTAATCGTTGATCTATCATTAGAATTATGGCTTTATCACTCAGAGTACTTTGCAGATTAAATGTGGGTCTTGTGAATAATGTATTTTCGAAAACTAATACATTTAATGGTACGTAATCTTACTAACTAACCTAACTATACCAAAATTTTGTACTTCATATTAAAATGAGTAAAGTACTAGAAATCTATGGCATAGATTATATAGTATAGTATTTAAAAAAGAAAAAAAAACAGAATATAAGTACATGATCATTATTCCTATGGTTTTTAAGTATAATATATATTTTTCGTTCTTTCAGTCGGCGCCCGCTATATATTCACAGAGAAAGCTTTAGGTGTAAATACATATGAACTAACGAGGACGAATTATCGTAATCAGTTTGCAACTATAGAAAGCACATTTCGTATGAAAATGAAAGAAATTTGTGATTCGAATGATGGTGTAATCTTCACAGAAGATTTGAAAGCAATGTTGCATTTAACAGACAAGAGTCCAGAAGATATACAATTAATTGGACGCATGATTTCCAGGTATCAAGAAGGCAACCATGAAATGAAATTTGGTTCGTACGTCTTTGGTACAGTAGTGATGAGAATGTACTATTATTTAAATGAACCAAAGATTGCGTTAACCACTTTTAAAAATTGTATATCAAAGCCATTCTATAGACAAAGATCATCATTCAGTATTTTGATGTGTCTTTTGTATAATAATGAAATGTACCAGGAAGCACGTGACTTGTTCGAATGTCTCATACAAGAGGGTACATGGAATGACATTGCCAAGTACTCCCTTCTTGAGCTGAGTGCTATATGTTACAAAGAGGTAATAATTTCATTGGCTTTTCAATAAGATTAGTGTTTATTGATATGCTAAATGTTTTTAATTATTTTTTCTAGGGCACTGTGGAAGCGTATCAGTATGCCTTGTCTGCTTGGAAGATCTTGTCCCTTAATTTAAATAGGTCACCTGCTAGGAGTACTTCACTTCTTGCGGCTATGGCTTTAAAACATGGTTCACCTAGCGTAGCATTAGAATTACTATCTGTCATACAAAAGCAGCATTACGTCACTATTAGGTGTTTAAAATTATTGGCATATATGCATCTGAAAAAATATGAACTGATGATTCCCCTATTCAAAGGTATATTGGATTTTAATGAGTTTCAAATGAAACAAACATTGTGTTATGATGTGGTATGTAAAATGAAATTTTTATCAACGATGTTTATTAAGTTTTGTAACATAATTTCATTCAATGTATGGCCTTCTTTTGTATCAGATCGATGAATTAGAAAAAAATCTTCAGGAAAACGTTGACTGTGAGAGTGTCCCAGAAGTACAGCGTTTATTAAACGAACTCAGGTCGCGAAATCACGTCTCCTCTGCTGTAAGTTTGTGTGATAAAAATGTTGTTAAACTTACAATTAAATCTTTTGTTAATTCAATGTTTCGTTTCTGTTTTCCAGTCGACTTTAGAAGAGAATTTATTGAGACCTAAGACAAGTTTGTTCAGAAAGCTACAAATCAAGGATGCCATGGGAGTGGAAC
>CM052092.1:4807982-4830714 GCA_028453745.1 Agapostemon virescens
CTGGATGAAGATCCAAGATATAGTTATTATAGTATGATTTTTGACATTTTATGAAGTTGTAACGATGTTAGAACATTTTTGAGACGCCTCTAGATAGCGATGGGCATTCGATACTCTACCCTGCAAGCTTTTAAGTAGATTAATTTGATGTTTGTTCGAAGGCAGGTATTGTTGAAAATTGTGAAAGTCTGGAATTCTTCATGTTGGTCGAACACCCAAGTGCTAGTTATTATAGAACGAGATTTGATACTTTATCAAGTTCTAATATTGTTTAGACATTTTTAAGACGTCTCTAGCCTTCAATGGGCATTCAATACTCTGCCCTGCAAGCTTTTAAGTAGATTAATTTGATGTTTGTTCGGAGGCAGGTATTGTTGAATATTGTGGTGGTTTGGAATTCTTGAAGCTTGGCAATTTTGAAAGCGTCTTAATTTGGACGAACACCCAAGGTCTAGTTATTATAGTATGACTTTTGACATTTTATGAAGTTGTAACAATGTTAGAACATTTTTGAGACGCCTCTAGCTAGCGATGTTTTAAGCGAATCAATTTGATATTTATTCGAAGGCAGGTATTGTTAAAAATTGTGAAAGTCTGGAATTCTTGAAGCTTGGCAATTTTGAAGGTTTCTTTAGTTTGGACGAACATCTAAAAGCCAGTAATTATAGTACGAGATTTGATACTTTATCAAGCTCTAATATTGTTAAGACATTTTTAAGAAGCCCCTAGCTAGCGATGGACATTCGATACTCTGTCCTGCAATCTTTTAAGTAAATTAATTTCATGTTTGTTCGAAAGCAGATATTGTTGAAAATTGTGAAAGTTTTGAATGCTTGAAGCTTCGCAATTTTGAAACCCTTTTTATTTTGTACAATAACCCACAGGTTTTATAGTAGGATTTTTGACACTTTTACAAGTTTTAACACTGTCGGAAAATTTTTAAGACACCTCTAGTTAGCGATAGATATTCCATACTCTATCCTACGAGTTTTCAAGCCATGCAGCTGTGTCCTGCAAGCTTTCAAACTAATGTCATCATCACAGAGTTTTCAACCAATTCGATATATACTCAAAGTCAGAAATTCTTGAAGTCTTGCCAATTTCGAAAGTCTTTTTATTTGGCAGTGATTATTTTCTACAAGGACCCACAGTCTTCTTATTAAAATATGAGTTTTAACACTTCATGCAGCTGTGTCCTGCAAGTTTTCAAACCAATATCGTCATTACAGAGTTTTCAACCAATTCGATATATACTCGAAGTCGTAAATTCTTGATGTCTTGACAATCTTGAATATCTTTTTAGTTGGCAATTATTATTTTCTACGAAGTCCCACAGTCTTATTATCAAAATATGATTTTTTACACTTTATGCAGTCGTGTTCTGCAAGCTTTCAAACCAATATCATCATCACAGAGTTTCCAACCAATTCGATATATACTCGAAGTCACAATTTCTTGAAATCTTGCCAATTTGGAATGTCTTTTTATTTGGCAATGATTATTTTCTACAAGGACCCACAGTCTTCTTATTAAAGTATGACTTTTAACACTTTATGCAGTTGTGCTCTGCAAGCTTTCAAACCAATATCATCATCACAAAGTTTAGTTCAATCATCATACTCAAAGTTAGAAATTCTAGAAGTCTTAACAATTTCGAAAATCTTTTTATTCTGCAGTTTTAATTTTGCACAAAAATCGACAACGCAGTTATTAAAGTGTCCGTTGATGTTTCACATTTTATGAAGCTATATCTCTGTCCGCAACGTTTTAAGACTCCTCTAGCCGGTGATGGGTGCTCGATACTTTATCTGGCAAGTTTCCAAGCGAATCAATCACCACAGGGTTTCGAATCAATTCGCTATTTATTCGAAGTCGGAATTTCTTTAATGCCTTGACAATTCTGAAAAACATTCTATACAACACAAAAATCCACAGTCTACTTACAAAGTTGATTTTTGCCATTTTACGAAGCTATATCTCCGTCTGCAACGTTCTAAGCCGCATCTAGTCACCGATGGGCTTTCAATACTTCATCTGGCAAGTTTCCAAGCGAATCAATCACCACAGGGTTTCGAATCAAGTCGATATAATTTATTGGAACTCGGAATTTCTTGAAAGTCTCGAAAATCTTGCACGCTTGAATTATCGAAAATTTTGGAAATCTCGACAATTTTTATACTTTTGAAAATCTGGTGAACTTCGAATATCTTGAGAGCAAGGAAAGTCTAAGAAATTTTAAACATTTTCGATATTTAATTACGCCAAGTTTCATTAGAAAATTATAACTCTGCAATCGTCTGTAGTGCAACAGTATTTTGCACAAACCCTATTTTTTTATTGTTTCTTCAAAGATTGTTCGCTTTACGGCGACTTCGCACTGACCACGCCGCCGTGACAATATTATCATATTGGAGCATTCATACTGTTACTCATCCCGCTGCTGATATGACGTAATTGTTGTGTCGCGGTAGACCTAACAATTCGGGTCTCGAGATTGTCAGAAGTCTCCGTTTTTCCAAGTCTTCGAACATTTTCTACAGTATAAATATTGAAAATTTTTAAAATACCCAAATTATTTCTGGTCTTTTTCTTTCTATGCACTACTATTCCAATATTAATCAACTTTTCCCAAGTCTTCAAAAATTTTCAAGGCTTCCAACATCCTCAAGAATAAAATTGTCAACCCTTCGCTTTCGAAAGCCTAAATACTTCTGACCTAGGATATTTTCTACACTATTAATTTCAACTTATGCAAATGGGTGGTTTTACTAGTACTCGTCCTTCCAACAGCTACATTTTTACGAATTACTTAGATACAAGCACAGCGGTGTAAAATACTATTATTAAACTATTAAAACTTCCTACAATTCTTATTGCAAGGTTTAAAAATGGACATCTGAAAATTTCTGCTGAAAACATTTTTATAATTTTAATAATTGCAAAAGGAAAAACTAGGGTCCAGTCAAAATGACTGGTTTGGTAGTTCTAGAGTTAAACAATGGTATAGCAATTTTTACTGGCGTCTAAGAGCCACCCTTCGAACACGAAGGGTGCACTCGACAACATCGACAACGATAAAACGCGAGTATTTATACGATATTTATTTTCTGATTTGATTAGTACTACTATAAATTGACAGAAATGCGATTTCAGTCTCCTACTGTCTAAAGCTGAAAGATTCTATCCAGAGATTGGTGTATGTTTGGCAAAGGTGTGTTTAATTAGATTACTTGAGTGAAGCCATGAAGCTGGCTAAAGGTCAGCTGAAGTTCCTCAAACGGGACCGCACGTTTTAGAAACTTACGTTCGCTGTTCTTACTCAACAATAAACAGCGAAGTAAAAGCGAGCATGTAACGGTGCAGAAAATCGAGAAGAAGGTCTGTGTTAGTATGCCTGAGAATTAGGATAATTATGACAAAGTTCTGCGGTCGATACAGATGTTTTTACCCGGTCGATCTTGCTGCCCGTCAACGGAACGTAATTTCCCAAACGATCTGTCATTCGATGATGTGTCAGGACAGAATCCCATCTCTTAAATTTCTCCTCGGCCGAAATTATGACACCGCGCGGCTTCTTTGCGTCATCGTTCATTAAACACGTAATCTAACGAGGTATGAATATTAAAATCGAGTGAACGTCTCTCTCTTTCGTGTCTCCGCGCGTTTCATCTGCGGCGCTCCTTGAAACTCGTCGTAAATCATATGAAATCGTCGAGAAATTTTCCACCGTGCCAGAACGGTTTTTATTTTGCGAAGTATTCGCCGCAGAAAACGAATCATTGCGAACGTTGAAAATGGACGAGCGTTGTGGATGAATTTATTTAGACACCCGCGACTCGTTTCGATCGACCTCGACCAGTTCCTTTCGATGATTTAACTCGTCGTGGTTTTTCGCGGTTTCCAAATCATTTTTCGCGGTAGTTTGAAGAAATTGCATTTTTATGCAAAATTTGCTTGATTTTGGAACGTGAATTATTTTACGTTAAATATTGTGCGCGATTAGTATTATCGATAGATGCTATAACAGGTACTGTACTCGTATAGGTACTATGTATAATAGATTTGGGATAGTATGATTACTTTGAACTGAAATTGCAAATTCTCCTCAGGTATTCGATTGTGGAATACTCAAGATTATGCTATTTTTATTTTTGATTTTTCAATCCTCCACGAGTTTATATAGTAAATAATATATCTACTGGAAACTCAAACTATATACTGTCTATAGCAACTATTGCAAATATTAATAATAGTCTATTGAAAATAGCAAACTCAATTTTATACTACTTTCAATTTCGATATTTCGGTCATTCGTGATTTAAGACACGTTTCAATGTCTCATGAAAAATGTACCATAAGTATAGTGAAAACTATATCTACTGCAAACTCAAACTGTATACTGTCTATAGCAACTAGTTTGCAAATAGCAAACTCAATTTTACACTATTGTCAATTTCGATATTTTAATGTTTCGCGATTTAAGATACTCCCGTTATTTTTATAAATTTCTGTAGAATAGTAATTTTCAGTGTTCCATAAATCGAGTGTTAATGGGGACAGATTGTAACTATAGTATGCCAATTATGCTACATACTTCGCTAAAGCAATAGCTGAAATTATTGGTCTATTTCAATCAGAAAAATCTGAAACGATGCAGTCTCGTTATTTTTATAAATTCCTGTAGAATAATAATTTTCAGTGTTCTATAAACTGACTATTAATGGGGCCAGATAGCAACCATAGTATGCCAACTATGCTCTATACTTCGCTAAAGCAACAGCTGAAATTATTGGTCTATTTCAATCAGAAAAATCTGATACGATGCAGTCTCGTTATTTTTATAAATTACTGTAGAATAATAATTTTCAGTGTTCTATAAACTGACTATTAATGGGGCCAGATAGCAACCATGGTATGCCAACTATGCCATACACTTCGCTAAAGCAAAATCTGCAATAATCGGTCTATTTCAATTCGAAAAATCTGAAACGATGCAGTCTCGTAATTTTTATAAACTACTGTAGAATAATAATTTTCAGTGTTCTATAAACTGACTATTAATGGGACCAGATAGCAACCATAGTATGCCAACTATGCTCTATACTTCGCTAAAGCAAAATCTGCAATAATTGGTCTATTTCAATCCGAAAAATCTGAAACGATGCAGTCGTGTAATTTTTATAAACTACTGTAGAATAATAATTTTCAGTGTTCTATAAACTGACTATTAATGGGGCCAGATAGCAACTATAGTATGCACATTACGTTTTAAATTTTGCTATGGCAAAACCTGAAATGATTGAAAGTAACGATATAACGGAAGTTTCTGGTTAGTAGTTGGTTATTTTTTTGTGGATCGTTATTAGATACAAGAGCGCGCTTGTAGATCATGGTTGAAATTAAAGGAGGGGGAGAAATGGCGGAGAAAGTTTGCGGCATGTATGATCTAAGTCGATCGTTAGATCACGCCACGATATAATTGCGGATAAAATGTAGGCAACCTGATGTAAGCAACAGGTGGGCGTTTCTGATTCGCGAGTATACAGTACTCTCTCATATCTTTTATCCTCGCGATCCACGCTCGCCTGTTTTCCACAGAAAAAGCTAATCGATCGAATTTTTCTTTATCCACTTCATCCACCTAATTAAACATCTGGGTCGTGCCGTTAACGTACTACTGGAATTCCCTTTGTTGGAAGGCGCGTTTCAATCATTGTGCCATTCTTTCACTAGAAGTCCTCCATCTTAATGACTTTGATATCTGCTGCCATAATTATCTGAGACTTGCGCGAGTAACACTTGAGTACACGTTTGTAACACTTACAATATTTTAATCGGTTGATTTATATTAGATGATTAAGTCTTGTTCATTGAAACGTGTCTTAAATCGTGGACGATTGAAATGTCGAAATTGAAAGCAGTAGAAAATTGAGTTTGTTATTTGTAATATAGTTGATGTAGACAATATGCAGTTCAAGTTTGCAAGAGATTCAGTGTTTACTATAGTTGTGGCTTATTATTCATGGGACATTGTCTTAAATCGTGGAGGACTGAAATGTCGAAATTGAAAGCAGTAGAAAATTGACTTTGCTATTTATAATATAGGTGATGCAGTCAGTATGCAGATTGAGTTTGCAGTAGATATAGTTTTCACTATATTCATGGTATATTTTTCATGAGACTGCATCGTTTCAGATTTTTATGATTGAAATAGACCAATTATCCAAGACAATTAGAACCAAATGTTTAATCATTTTTTAATTGATCCAAACTCGGCAAAATAAAAATGTTGATATGTTCGTTTTATAGTGTAAATTAATTTTGCTGTTATTGGGTGCTTATTAATAAGTTAATAACGAGCTATTAATAAATATAGTCTTGTTGTTATTACAAAGCAATTTACACCAGTGGCATCATTTATTTCTCGGTTGTTTTAATGTTAATTGTTAAGGAGATGAGCTACGTAGAAACATATAACTTTTGTTATCAATTTTAGAATCGATCAATAATTAAACCATAAATTGTGCACATAAGTGATAAAAATAAGAAACGTTAGAAAAATTTTAAAAGTTCAAGAACGTATTTCTTGTAGGTAAACAAATTCCTGTAGTAGGGAATTATTTTCTGCTCGTATTTCCAAACATGCAAATGCAGAAAATATTTGGCCAAAATGTTTGCTAAAAATAATTTCAAATAGTCCATTAAAAAGACGAATTCAAGAAAGTATTATTTTTGCAAATAAACAAATGCCTGCAGTAGGGAATTATGTTCTGCTTGTATTTACAAACTTGCGAATGCAGAAAATATATGGCAAAATATTTGCTTAAAATAATTTCAAATAGTCCATTAAAAAGATGAATTCAAGAAAATATTATTTCTGCAAATAAACAAATGCCTGCAGTAGGGAATTCTTTTCTGCTCGTTTCTCGAGCGTTGCGAGCGCAGACAATATATGGCAAAATGCTTGCTAAAAATATTTAAAATAATCCATTAAAAAGACGAATCCAAGAAAGTATTATTTCTGCAAATAAACAAATGCCTGCAGTGTGGAATTATTTTCTGCTGGTTTCTCGAGCGTTGCGGGCGCAGAAAATATATGGCGAAACGTCTGATAAAAATAATTTAAAATAGTCCATTAAAAAGAGGAATGTTGCGGTTCGGTTTGGGTGACGGAGTCCAGCGAATTGTTTATTTATTTCCGAGTTCAGGCCCGCGTTCTCTGTCGCGCAACGTTATTTATTGACTCCGGCGATCCGAGTTAACGGGTTCGAACATGGAGCGTGAATGAATCATGCGTGTCCGCTTGCGAACGTGTGAATTCACCTATGCACCTATCCTACTTGCGACGGAATCGACTCAAGGCTATTAACATTTGCATCCTCCCACGTCTTCCACTTACTCTATCTCTATCTGGCCATCTGTTTAGCCTGTCTCCTCATCTCTCTCCGTCGCCTCGTCCTCTTCATCCTAGTCGCTCTTTTGCTCTTTTGTTCAAAAGGGAAGTGACTCGCGGAAAAACACGAGGCTCATCGCGAAACGAGTCGCCAAAATGGCGTCGAAAGTGTAGAGTGTTCCTCTTCTATTAGAAAACTGCGAGATTCGCACACAACCGAATAAAATTAACGCTAAACCCGACCATCAACGCTATCACCGTAAAAATAACTGTTTGCAAACATTTTTATTTCACAATTATTAAAATTGCACAGGGGCTTCCGAAGAATGTCTTCGAAAATTTCTGAAGAAAGTTTAAATCGATTCAATCGCGGCAGTTTTATCAGGCAACGTGTATGAATTGTTTTTAAAACTGTTTCAGCATTAATTTAGCATTCAGGAACAGAGAATAAAATGAATAAAGCGAATAAAGTGAATGAACACTTAAGCTGCGCGTCTGCGGTAAATTAGTATTCGCAAATCGTTATTTAATTTCCTGAGTGCTGTTTCTATAAGAAGGCTGTGTCATTGTTGAGACCTTACATTCCAGAACTGAATTCCAGCAATATTGGTTCGTCGCGGATTGTTTTAAACGTTTTATCGTAGCATTGGAAATTAGCCAAAAAGAATCGGCGATTATCAGTTTCTAATCAGTTACGTAAGCTGACCCTTTTACGATTTGTTATTTTACAATTATTGAATTAATTACGAAGATTTCCTTATTCGTTCCTGTATTGTAATCAAAATCGACAAAATCTGAATACATTATATTTTGTCATTTTTGTATGACAATTTGCAATAGTCATTAGTAGGTTTAATGACAAATTAGGGAATAATAATAATTTATTTGCGGATTTTATGCATTTTCGTCGAAAATAAGTAAATTAAGCAGGCAATGCATTACAAGAATTTCTAAACGTCACTGTATTCGTTTCAGCTGATTAAAATTGTTGAACAAGGAATTATATTTTATAGATTTAGATAGATTTAATTTATTTATTTGTTTAATTAATTGGCATTAGTTGTTAGGAAGCGAACTGTTACAGCACTCGCGTTGACGGCAATGCCTCAGATTTATTAGATTCATTAAAACTGTTTGCGTACTTTTTCGTTAATACGATTTTTAATGGCAACCTATTCGGAGCGGTTGATTTTCTAGATTCGATTTAATTGCTAGGAAGTCGAGTATGAATTTTGAGTGTTCCTTAAATTATTTATCGCGGGTTCAATCTCACTATAATTCATACGCTGCAACGTGATATGAATGGAGAAAGTGCACTGTCCTAATAAGTGCATGGAGGAACTGAGCGCATTTAAATTCGCATTTCTGTAGACAAAGTTAAGTGAATACAAAACTATAGTAGATGCATAACAGTTGATTCACGGGTTGTATTAAAGTTTAATGAACTTCGATATATGACTTTCTCCGTTTCGAGTTAATACATTTGTAATAAAATCGAACGTTGTAAAAACTACAGTAAAACTGCATTTCCTGTCTGACCACTCGGATAAATCAATGTTATGGGGACATTAAACAGCGAGTCAACCATGATCATTTTGTTCACTGATTATTTCTGAGATTAGTTCTCAGATTCGCAGCTAAATTTCTGCTGTTCAAAAATTTATAGAAAATTCTGCGAATGTTTCCAGCATCTGCAAAATATTCTACAAGGAAATTCGCATATTTGCCCAAATCTGTGCAGCTAAAAATTGCGATATAAGTCTGTGAAGCTTCGATTGAGCGTCCGATTGAGCTTCGATGCATTTTTATTAAACCTTGCGATCGCTAACGATTTGTGTGCAAATTCTGGGATTCATAGCCAAATATGTGCAGCCAAAAAATTGAAATAAAATTCTGTGAACGTTTCCAGTAAATTGAAAGTGTTCTAAAAAGAATATTGAGCTTTAATGCATTTTTGTTACATCTTACAATTGCTAAACAGCTCGTCTAACGATCTGTCCGCAAATTCTGGGATTCATAGCCAAATATGTGCAGTCGAAAAATTGCAATAAAATTCTGTGAACACTTCCAGTACGTTAAAATTGTTCTAAAATAAATATTGAGCTTCAATGAATTTTTGTTAAATCTTATGATTGCTAACCAGCTCGTCTTAGGAATTATGTGCAAATTCTGAAATTCGCAGCCAAATCTGTGCAGCCAAAAAATAGCAATAAAATTCTGTGAACATTTCCAGTAAATTGAAAGTATTCTAAAATAAATATTGAGCTTCAATGCATTTTTGTTAAATATTACAATTACTAAACAGCTCGTGTAACGATCTGTTTGCAAATTCTGAAATTCGCAGCCAAACTTGTGCAACCAAAAAATTGCAATAAAATTCTGTGAACATTTCCAGTAAATTGAAAGTGTTCTAAAAAGAATATTGAGCTTCAATACATTTTTGTTAAATCTTACGATCGCTAAACAGCTCGTCTAAGAAAGTATGTGCAAATTCTGGGATTCATAACCAAATCTTTACAGCCAAAAAATTGCAATAAAATTCTGTGAACATTTCCAGTAAATTGAATGTGTTCTAAAATGAATATTGAGCTTGAATGCATTTTTATTAAATGTTACAATTACTAAACAGCTCATTTAACGATCTGTGTGCAAATTCTGAAATTTTCTTCTGAAATCCCTAAACATTTTCAGTAAATTGAAAATCTTCTAAAATGAATATTAAGCTTGAATGCATTTTTATTAAAGTGTGCAGTCGCCAAAAAGATTGTCCAGAGATCAACGAGAGTAAATTTCATGTGTTCCCGTTGAAGTTTCAGCGTCTGAAAAATCATAATAAAATTGTCCGAACGACTGCGGTGAAAGTAAACGGGAAACGAACGAAAGTATCCGGTAATAATGGTCGTTTTGCGAGCGTTTTCCAGGTCCTAAAGGCGAGATCGTTGATCGATCCACGTTCTTCGTCGTTTAACTCGGCCGTTTAGTGCTCGCGTGCGTTCTAAAACGTCAAACGACCTCGTGAGCTCGTTGCGGCCGCGTTGTCGGGCGTGCTCGTCGAATTGTCGTCGAACACAATGGATCAAAGCGCTTCGGGGGGCACAATGCTAGGGATGGGCGGACCAGCCCGTCCTGCGCTTTGACGTTGTCACTTCAACAATGACGAATCCGGGGATCGTGTCGTTCCCCGAAATATATCCGCGTCTTCTTCCTTTCTTTTCTCCTCGATTTGTTTTCCCTTTTTTTCCCCTCTTTTCCTTCCTTCCGTCGGGAAAACGCGATTACGTAACCGGCATTGGTCCTCTAATCGCTCGTTACGGTCCATTAGAGAAATTTTGCCAATCTCTAACCAACAACGCGCTCGCCCATTTCGAATGAAAATTTATTATTATTAAACAATTTAATTGTTTCGAGGATCACTTTGTTTTACACTGATTTTCTAATTCTCTATTTTCATTTTTCTGATTATTATTAGATTAGGCACACTTCTCGAGCATTATTATGCTACTTTGTTCATAGCATGCTCGAAAAACGTTTCAGGGATGCTTCGAAATTTTTTGAATACATTTCTCCTTTTGTTTACGATATTTTAGTCACGTTCGGTTTAGAATTTCTTTTGGGTTTATATCGGCAAATGGGACTTCTCTTAGATTTTACAGGATATTAATATGAAATCCTTCTCTGTAAATGTAATTATAAATTTAGATGATTTATAGAAGGTTTCATAGATTTCGTGGATGGAATTCTTTAAAAATTGTGAGACTGATCGCACGGGCGAAATTGTTTCCCTCATTCATTGAAGTCAATCAGGAATTAAACGAGATCTCGTCATCTTCCAGTCCCAGCAGACCAAGCAGCAACGTTAGGTTATTAAACTTCCTCGAACCATTCTCCCAAAATAAATTATTAACTCGGACCAAATAATTCTCTTCATTCATTGAAATCAATCACAAAGTAAGCAAGATCTCTTCATCTTCTACTCTCGGCAGACCAAGCAGCAACGTTACGTTATTAAACTCCCTCAAAACACTCTCGAAAAATCAATTATTAATTGAGACAAAATTATTCTCCTCATTCATTGAAATCAATCACAATCTAAACAAGATCTCTTCATCTTCTAGTCTCTGCAGACCAAACAGAAACCCGTACAAACTTCCTCGACTCTTCCTCTGAAAAAATGAAATCTCATCCAGCTGACAGTTCCGGTCTCGGTTTTACACTTTGAAATATTATCTGGTGGCAAAAAATGCTAGCCCGAAGCGACGCCAAAGGGAAACAGATCACCGAGCGATCAAGAAGAGCGTTCGCAGTCGTCTTCGGCGAGCACAGTGAGTTAACAGAGGTCAAGATACCGATCAGAAAGATGGATTTGGGTCACGAGGGAGGAGCAAGTCGGTGGAAAGTGTTTAAAATCTAATTTCAGCGAGCACAGAAATAAACGCCTCGCGAAGATGTTTCCTCGTTCCCGTGTATCCTCCGGGTCCGACTTATCTTCTTGCCTTCTTTTTCTTCTTCTTCTTCCTCTTCTTCTTCTTTTACTTCTTCGCTGGCGACGAAGAGAGAAGTTCCCTTTTCTTCGGTTCTCTTTTCACCGACGGCCGATCTCTTCAGGTCCCGCGGAAACGTCCGATCGGCCGCGTTCGACTAGGCGGTTTTACACGAATCGAGGTCACAGGTCGGCCTCCACTTTGCGTCATAGACGTGTCAGCATTCCCGATATTAATTTCTAGCGACTTGCGCGACCGCGGTCCCGCTCCGTACCTGAACTTACCTTCGAAACGTGTTGCCAACGATCCGCTCGTGTTTCTGTACGGCTCGATCGGTGTACAGTGTGGGAAAAAATGTTGGCGGAATGCTGCGATATTTATTTCATAGCAAATACGAGGAAACGCGATTTTTATGGCTCGGTTACTTTGACTCGTACGTAAAAACTGGATGCCGATATTCGTACGTGGCGTTCTTAGGGCGGGCTGACCAATTCGGGCGCAATCCCCTTAATCACTTGCTGTATTAGGACGAGTCAGACTCGCATTGAAGGTTTTGTCTAGAAAGTCGAACAAATTGAAATATTCTGGCTTTCTTTTAAAAGAATTTATTCTGCATTTCTTTTTGTTCGTTTGTGATCGGTATTTAATGTTATCTTTTGTAACATTTTTAACGATGATGTTATAATTAGTTTAGATACGATGAAAATCGTGTGGCAAGGGGTTAAACTCCTTGGACAATCGCAGCTAGCATATTAGTTTATGTAAAATTAATTTAACACTATGTTTGTAGAACAACAAAAGCGACGATTTTAAATTAGTTTACAAAAATAACTGCAACGAGTTTGTTCAATTTTTAACCATTTTGTAATATCCATATATAAAGAAATAAATATTAAAATGAATTAAATAGAGACTTTAGATATAATTCTGGCAGTGGCTGACGGACGTAGGCACAATCTCCTTAAACTCCTTGGAAAATCGCAGCTGGCACATTCAGTTTGAAAAATTGAATTTAACACTGGGTTTATGGGACAACGAAAGTGACAATTTAAAATTATTTTATAAAAATAACGGCAATGAGTTTGTTCAATTTTTAACTATTTTGTAAGATGCATATCTGAAGAAGCAAACATTAAAATTAATTAAATTGAGACTTCATATAGGATTTCTGTAGTGGCTGACGTATGTAGGCACAAGCTACTAAAACTCCTTGCAAAATTGCAGCTGGCACATTCATTTAGGAAAAATAAATTTAACACTGCATTTGTGGAACACGAAAAGCGACGATTTTAAGTTATTGTATAAAAATAACGGCAACGAGTATGATAAATTATTAACCATTTTCTAAAATACATATGTAAAGAAATAAATATTAAAACAAATTAAATTGAGACTTTATATGCGATTTTTGTAGTGGCTGACGAACGCAGGCACAAGCTACTTAAACTCCTTGGAAAATCGTAGCTGCCATATTCATTTTAAGAAATTGAATTTAACACTGGGTTTATGGAACAACAAAAGCGACGATTTATAATTATTTTACAAAAATAACTGCAACGAGTTTAATTAATTTTTAACCATTTTGTAAAATGCATATATAAAGAAGTATATATTAAAATGAATTAAATTGTGACTTTATATGCGATTTTTGTAGTGGCTGACGAACGTAGGCCCAATCTCCTTAAACTCCTTGGAAAATCGCAACTGACACATTCATTTAGGAAAAATTAATTTAACACTGAATTTGTGGAACACCAAATGTGATGATGTTAAGTTATTTTGTAAAAATAACAGCAATGAGTTTGTTCAATTTTTAACCATTTTGTAATATGCATATAGTAAATATTAAAATGAATTAAGTAGAGACTTTAGATGCGATTCTGACAGTGGCTGACGAACGTAGGCACAATCTCCTTAAACTCGTTGGAAAATCGTAGCTGGCATATTCATTTTAAAAATTGTATTTAACACTAGATTTATGGAACAACAAAAGCGACGATTTTAAATTATTGTACAAAAATAACTGCAACGAGGTTGTTCAATTTTTAACCATTTTGTAAAATGCATATATAAAGAAGTAATTATTAAAACAAATTAAATTGAGACTTAATATGCGATTTTTGTAGCGGCTGACGAACGCAGACACAAAACAGAAAATTTGTAATCCATAAATGTGGAATAACTTTGACAGCGTATCGATGTAATTCTTTATAAATTAATTCGATTAACCGAGCCTGGCCTAATCCATTTTCAGTTATTCCGTCGTGACAATTCTCGTGGACGGATATTGGAGAGCTTTCGTCGACGAATAGCAATTGCATTGTGTTTGGATCGTGAGAAAATTGATACGGTATTTGCAAGGCTTACGTTCGAATCGGAAACAACAGTGACTTGATGCGAGGTACTCTGCGGATTTATCGTTCCTTTTTTTTTTTATTCTTCTTGCTTCCAGTATGACAGATTAGACACTAATGTGATTCCTTGAATGTTTAAATTGTCTAACGACCGTTGTCTGAATTTCCTTGAAGTCATCCATCATAAAAATCCATCGAGCTTAGATGACAGATGACAGGGAAGACTTGCTGCAAACAAATCCATTTTTATTGCCATTTTATTGTTGAAGCATAAATACTTCAAAGAACGTTGCGCGGCTTTGCTTGTACTGTCCGAACAATGTTGGAACAATCTCCTTCGATGCTCAAACGACGAACGATGCTAATGACACGTTGCAAAAGAATATGGCAACCACCTTTCTATTACGAAAGAATAAGCTTTTTTTTCTTCTGTAGCTCTTAGAAGGCTTACATTGTCTGACCTGAAGGGGCTCAACCTTCTTCGATCAATCATTAAATTTATCATGCTGACAGATGACATTGAACACCTGGTGCGAACAAATTCAATTACGTTATACTTCTCTCTTTCGTCTTCCCGGCACAATAAGTATACTAAATTTTTAACAGCTATCAATACCCTTCAATTCAACCGGCATTCGCGTTTGATTAAAAATCAATAGCGACGTGAGACCATTGTTTCGATATGTTGCAACTAGATTTTGTATTACTGGCTCGCACGTTTTCGTCGAGCTAATTCAAACGACAAATTGTTCATATCTCGTACAGTTACAAAAATCATACCAGAAGAACATAATCCGAGTAACATTCTTAAAAGAAAATAATTCGAGTAGAATTTTTGAAAGGAAAATAATTCATGTAGAATTTTTTGAAGGGAAAAACGCCATTATAACTTGTAGAAGAAAATAATTCGAGTAGAATTTTTGGAAGGAAAATAATTCATGTAGAATTTTTTGAAGGGAAAAACGCCATTGTAACTTATAGAAGAAAATAACTTCGGTAAAATTTTTGGAAAGAAATAATTCAATTGGACATTTTGGAAGGAAAAAACGTAATTATAATTTTCAGAAGAAAATAACCTCAGTAAAATTATCAAAAGAAAATAATTCGAGTAGAATTTTTGAAAGGAGAAAACGCGATTATAACTTTCAGAAGAAAATAACCTCGGTAAAATTTTTGGAAAGAAATAATCTGATTGGACTTCTTGAAAGGAAAAAATGCGCTTACAATGTTCCCAAGGAAATAACCACGGTAAAATTTTCAAAAGAAAATAATTCGAGTAGAATTTTTGGAAGGAGAAAACGCGATAATAACTTTTAAAAGGAAACAACTTCGGTAAAATTATCAAAAGAAAGTAATTATCGTAGAATTCTAAAAAGGAGCAATCTGAGTAGGATATTCCAAGGGAGGTAATTCAAGAAGAATTTTGCGATGAGAAATAATCCATATAAAATGTCCAAAACTAAATAATTTGAATAAGATTTTCAAAGGGAACCGATCCGAATAGGATATTCTCAAGAAATGTTTACTTTCCGATTTACAAATAATTTAAAAAGAAAAATAAGAATTTTTGTACGGGTGCAGTATAATAAAACGAGGAGACCCAAAGGTATCAGGAGTCAAGATAAATCATCTCTACGGAATGGCTAGACGAAAAGAGTCGCGGCGGCTACTTTCTCCTCCCACGCAGCGATCGCGGCTCTGCCCGCGAGAAAGCAAGAGGGAGAAAGAGGGAAAACAGAGAAAGGGAGAAGGAGAGAAAGGGAGAGTGCATCGCAGAGGTCGTTTAGAATTCCGTTTGGGTCTCGTTGGGCAAAAGCGTGACCCTGAAACGTGAAACTTTAACTGGTGGCGTGCAAGAGCGGCGACAGCGTCACGAGTAACACGTGCACCTTAAACGAAGGCACGTAACGGGAGTGGTGGATGCGAGAGCTCCACGGGCACTCGGAGATATAGTGATTTCTTACGGCTTCGTTTAGGTCGGGGATTAAAGCGCCGGCCTTCGAGAAGGTCGGGTGACGGTCAATGTGCCACGGTCTTCGGGAAACGCTAACTCGCTGTGACACACGCCGGATTCTTTCTCTCTCTCTATCTTGCTTTGCTCTAGAAACTGAGAACCGTCTCGAACGAATGTCTTCCACGATCGATTGCGTTCCCTTCGTTCGATCGTCCAGCAGCATTAATTAGTCGAGATAATTGACGCCGAGCGCGAGCCGAGCTGCTGTAACTTTGCTATTTTCACAGACGCAGGAGATCGGGTCTGCGGTGGTCAGACAGCTCACGGTATATCTGGTTCGCAGAATTCGATTTATAGATTTCGATTTATAGAATTCTATTTTTACTTTGCTAAATAAGTTCCTTGGAATCTATGGAGGAGGCCGGTTATGTCAATGTTTCGTTTATGAGGTGTACTTTAATTATTTTGTACAGTGATTGTAGATTAATTATAATACAGAAGACAATCAAGTACAGGCAACATTTATCCTAATATTTTTTGAACTTGCATATCTTACATTGTCAATTTTTATTTGGCACATGAATTAGAATGAATTTATGCAGATTCCAAGACAGTGAAGTTAAAGTTCCATTTATGAGGTCTTCTTTAATAATTTCGTATAGTAATTGTAGATTAATTATGATACAGAAGAGAATCGAGTACAGCGAACATTTAGCTTAATGTTTTTAGAACTTGCATATGTTACATTGTCAATTTTTATTTTGTCTTCTTCAGTAATTTTGTATGGTAATTGCGGTTTAATTACAATATAATAAGGAGTCAAGTTCCATGAACGTTTTTAGCCATTTTTATGCAAACATTTGGTACCTCCTAACTCGACAATTTTTATTTTGCTAAATGAATAGTTGAGAATCTATGAAGTTTCTGAGTCAACTAAGTCGATGTTCTATTTACGACATCTTCTTCAATAATTTTGTACATTAATCCTAGTTTAATTATAGTATAAAAAGACATCAGGTTCAATGAACGTTTCTAGCCATTTTTATGCAGACTCTTGGTACCTTCTAATTCGGCAAGTTTTATTTTGCTAAATGAATCTATAGAGTTTCTGAATTAACCAGGTTCTAGTTCCATTTACGACATGTTCTTCAATAATTTTGTACATTAATTCTAGTTTAATTATAATATAAAATGGAATCAAGTTCGATGAACATTTTTACCTATTTTTATGCAGACTCGTAGTACCTTCTAATTCACCCATTTTTATTTTGCTAAATGAATAGTTGTGAATCTATGAAGTTTCTGAGTCAACTAAGTCGATGTTCTATTTACGACATCTTCTTCAATAATTTTATACATTAATTCTAGTTTAATTATAATATAAAAAGGAATTAGGTTCGATGAACGTTTCTAGCCATTTTTATGCAGACTCTTGCAACCTCCTAATTCGACAATTTTTATTTGGCTAAATAAATAATTATGAATCTATGGAGTTTTTGAGTCAACTAAGTCCAAGTTACCATTTACAACATCACCTTCAATAATTTTGTACTGTAATTGCAGTTTAATTACAATATAATAAGGAATCAAGTTCGATGAACGTTTCTAGCCATTTTTATGCAGACTCTTGGTACCTTCTAATTCGGCAAGTTTTATTTTGCTAAATGAATCTATAGAGTTTCTGAATTAACCAGGTTCAAGTTCCATTTACGACATGTTCTTCAATAATTTTGTACATTAATTCTAGTTTAATTATAATATAAAATGGAATCAAGTTCGATGAACGTTTTTATCCATTTTTATGCAGACTCGTGGTACCTCCTAATTCGACAATTTTTATTTTGCTAAATGAATAGTTGTGAATCTATGGAATTTCTAAGTCAACTAAGTCAATGTTCTATTTACGACGTCACCTTCAATAATTTTGTACATTAATTCCAGTTTAATTATAATATAAAACAGAATCATGTTCAGTGAACATTTCTACCTAATTTATCAATATATACAATTTACTTAGATCTACTATATACATATAGCATAAATTTCCGTTACAAACACAGACGAACAAGTGAACAACCATGATCTTGATTTTACATCAATAAAAAAAAATGTTCTCACACACTGCTCGATAATCAAATTCTCCTAACATCTACAATAAATTCAATTCGCTTCGACCAATCTTAAAACAATCATACTTCCATCAAGCATACAAACTACACAACCACAAGATCTAAAATAAACACATTTTGCTTCGATCAATCTTAAAACCCGTATCCCCTGTAAAACTACAAAGTACAAAAACCGCAACACGCAAAATTCCCATTCTCAAAGACGTACCATTCCACATATCAACCGGACCAACAATATCCAGGCCAAAAGACGGCACCAAAAAAAATGCGCCTCTCGCGCAATCAAATAAACGCGTTCGAAGCATCGCGCAGTTCGAAGTGCGATCGACCAGCGTCGCGCAAAAAGTCGAAAATCCGGATGAAATTCACCTGCTCGGCAAAAAGCGCGCCGTTTAAAATCAAAATAAAATGAAAAACAGAAAAAAAAAAAAAGAAGAGAGGAAAAATAAAATATCGAGAAAGCAACAAATTGAAAACGTTCTCGCGAACGTGTTTCGTTAACGATAAAACCCGGCTGCGAAGTGAAGGACAGTCCGAATACCGCGAACGAATCGGCTCCGAGCGATTAAACCGTTCGGAAGCCGTGGAAAGGGACAATCGAAAAATCATTAACAGGATCGAAACAATTCGCATGCGACCGGCATACCTGGCGTGACGTGGGATTCGAACAATTCGAGGACGAAATCGCTCGGAATCCGCGCTTTTACCGATCATCCGGATTTCCTCTTACATTCATTACGACGGATTATCAAGCTTCGCTGCGTAACCAAGCGCGCGATCGTCTCTGTTTCGCGAGCTGTACGCGGAGTATGCGAATATGCGAACATGCGCGAACAATTGCACACGCGCGCGCGAACCCACGGCGAATGGCAATCACGCGTACGTGTTCGCAACGCTTGTGTGTCGGTACACGTGCGTCCCGATGGGACAGAAACCAACAATTATTGCACGCAGAGGAGGAGGAGGAGAGGAGGAGAAGAGGAGGAGGGATAGGAGGAGGGATTCGCGCGACAAGCACAGCGTGGTTATTCCTACTTTTATACAAACGCGATACACTATCGTTCAAAAGTTCGAACGCAGCGCGATAGGAAACGGTCTTAGAATGCACTCCGTTTGTAGCGTCGTTTGCGTCATTCGCCGGCCAAATCGGTTAGTCTTTCTAATTTTCTTCAGTTTATGGAGAAAATTATTATTTGCATTAGCATGTTCGCAGTTTGAGATAGCGGTAATTTGGAATGATTTTTATGAAGTGATTGTGGAAGCTTGAGAATTTTGTCGCTGATACATTCGAAACTGGTTTGACCGATTAGATTGAGGATTTTTGTGGGGAATGGAAAATTGAATTCGTTGCAATTGCAGGAGCTGTATACATATTTATTTCTTTTCGTTAGTTTCTTTTTGATTTTGTTTGATGTGCGAAAGTCTCAACAGTTTATAATAATGTTTACGAAGTGACTATGAAAACTTGACGATTTTTGTCGTTGAAACATTCGATCCAAGTTTGACCGAATAGATCTCCAATTTTTGTGCGGAATGGAAAATTGAATTTGTTGAAAAAAATTATTTAGTGCAGTTACACACTTTCGCAGTTCGATGTAGCGGGAATCTTGTCTGATGTGCAAAAGTCTCCGCATTGTGTAATAATGTTTACGAAATGACTATGAAAGCTCGACAGTTTTGTCGTTGAAATATTCGATCCAAGTTTGACCGATTAGATTGAGGATTTTTGTGGGGAATGGAAAATTGAATTCGTTGCAATTGCAGGAGCTGTATAGACATTTATTTATTTTCTCAAGTTTCCGGAGAAAATTAATTAGTTCAGTTGTGCTCGTTCGCGATTTATGTGCGAACGTCTCCGCATTTTGTAATAATGTTTACGAAATAACTATGAAAGCTCGACGATTTTGTAGTTGAAACATTCGATCCTAATTTGACCGAATAGATCTCCAATTTTTGTGCGGAATGGAAAATTGAATTCGTTGCAAAAAATTACTCAATGCAGTTGCACACTTTCGCAGTTCGAAGTAGCGGAAATCATGTCTGGTGTGCGAAAGTTTTTGCATTTTGTATGAATATTTACGAAGTGACTATGAAAGCTCAACGATTTTGTCGTTGAAATATTCGAAACAAGTTTGACTGATTAGATTGAGGATTTTTGTGGGGAATGAAAAATTGAATTCGATGCAAAAAATTACTCAATGCAGTTGCACACTTTCGCAGTTCGAAGTAGCGGAAATCATGTCTGGTGTGCGAAAGTCTTTGCATTTTGTATGATTATTTACGAAGTGACTATGAAAGCTCAACGATTTTGTCGTTGAAACATTCGAAACAAGTTTCACTGATTAGATTGAGGATTTTTGTGGGGAATGAAAAATTGAATTCGATGCAAAAAATTATGTAGTGCAGTTGCACGCTTTCGCAGTTCGAGATAGTGGAAATTTTGTTTGATGAGCGAAAGCCTCAACAGTTTATAATAATGTTTACGAAGTGACTATGAAAGCTCGACAGTTTTGTCGTAGAAACATTCGATCCAAGTTTGACCGATTAGATTGTGGATTTTTGTGCGGAATGAAAAATTGAATTAGTTGCAGTTGTAGTAGCTGCATAGACATTTATTTATTTTCTCAAGTGTGCGGAGATAATTATTTAGTTTACTTTCACACGTTCGTGGTTCGAGGAAGTAGGAATCTTGTCTAGTGTGCGAAAGTTTCCTTGTTATAATATTGGTTTTTCCGTGGAAGCACTCGATCGAAGTTTAATCGATTAGATTACGGATTTTTATTCGGAATGAAAAAATGGAATTCGTTGCAACCGCGGCAACTACACAAACATATATTTATTTGCTGTGTAAACTTTGTGCATATACGCGACTCAGTCAGATCTGCGAAAGTATATTTCAAATTTTCATTGTAACCGCAGATAGAATCTCCGCAATTTTGATCAAAATCTCAATTTTCAACGTTAATCGATTCTATGGTACATTCATGCTTCTATGCCAAATCTCCACTGTTTTAATAATATTGCTCATCATTAAAAACTCGTTGTTCCATTGACAATAGTTTACTGCACAAATGGCGCAAAATTCAAACCTTGCGTGAATCTTGAAACACTTTTCGTCGTTTAACAAAATCCTCCACGGTTTCGACAAAGTTATTCGCAAAAGAAACAAAATTAGGCGCAAAATTCTAGTCTTGCCTGAATCTTGGAACTCACTTCATCGTTTAGCAAAATCCTCCACAATTTTAACAAACTTATTCGAGCCGCAGTGCGTACGTTTAAAAACTGCAAGAACCTTCTTATCCCTGTGCAAAGCAATTCGTTAGAGCAATTATTTTTTATCATTTCGCAAAGCGCAGTCCAACGCGTATAAATACGGCCGAATGTGCAGATGCACGAATCGCAGTTCCTCGTCGGAAATGCATCCGCATCCATAATGCATGTGCCGCAGGTGTCCCGAAACTTTTGACGGACAGTGTATTCCCTGACGCTCGACTATACCTCTCTTCTTCTCGCTCTCTCTCTCTCTCTTCTTCTTCTTCTTCTTCTTCTCTCTCTCTCTCTCTCTCTCTCTCTCTCTCTCTCTCTCTCTGGGAAGAGAGATGCACGCTTGCATCGTGGTCGCATGTATAAACAGCGGTGCAGCACGCGCGCATCCACGTGCTCTCCCGCGACGCCCAGGGAAGCCGATCCGCGAAATTGGATTTTCCTCGCGCGCTATCGATCGCTGAAAAATGATTACTCAGGAGACTTTATGCTATTCACCACCCCCGTCTCCCCTCCCTTTGTATCTTCCGTTATTGTTGCCGGTTTTCATTTTCCACGAGGATCCCGCGAATGTTCAGCGTTAAAGCCTATAGAAAATTTAGACTTCCGACGAGGCTCATTATCTTTCAACTGATACCATTCAGCTTACCGATTTCATTAGTCCGATAAGCTAATTACACAATACAAACCCCGTCGTAGCAGGCAGTTTCTCCGAAAAGCCATTTCTTCCCTTAGCATCTTAACACTTTGCTGACCGGCAATTTTACACAGAAACTATGCCATGTCGCCGGCTATTATTTTGTAATTGAATATGGAAGTAAAGTAAAACATTCTAAATAAACTCCAATAAATATTATTTTAACCATTTCGCTTCGGCTGTCCAGTCCGCCGAAGTACTGTCACTGAACAGAAGCGCGCGCAGTGAATACGTGCAATATGCGTTGTTGCTGTATATACGGTTTCTTAGGTCTTAAATAACAATGTGGCTAAATAAAACAATCTTTACTACAATATAATGAGTATAATTTACGTCTTTGTTATTATCGACTGATGCATCGTTTGGATGCCGAATATATGGGTTGACGACCCAGAAGTCGTCGCGTGGCCGCCGACAATAGGCGGCGCCCGTACCCACAGGTCATATTGTGCGCGCCGCT
>CM052092.1:4831214-4844590 GCA_028453745.1 Agapostemon virescens
CTATTTTATTGCTTCGATCAAATTAATAGCAAATTTAGTGAACGACCGGTGGGAAACATTTGTTATAAACTAAGTAGAAAAGATGATCGCAAATTATGCGAATGACAATGAACAAAGTAGAAGCGAACAGAGGTTCTAATAATAATAATGTTAATTACTTTTTCTCCTTTTTGCGATTTAACGTTTCCACGAACAGCATGTTAATGTTGCACGTCTTCCAAGTAACATTACCTTGCAAACAATCGGTTTGACGCGTCGGATCATCCATCATTCTTTTACTTAATTAATATTAAACGTAAGATTAACCCTTCGCTGTTGAAACAATTTTAATTACAAAATTACGGAATTTCTTTCAACATTGTTATTCTGTAGAATCCTTTTTGCATAAATAAAAATGAAGAACCTTTTAAACCTGTTTTCTCATTCCTCTATTGAGTCTTTATAAAATTTACAGAACGTAGACAAATTTTGCAACACAAATACCGTTTTGAAAAATAGTATTGCAATTTTTTCTGATGCCTCCGAGTCGCCATTCCAGTGCAAAGGGTTGAAAGTAATTTATTTTTATCATTATACATTATTATTTATCATTATTTTATATTATAGTTTATTATATCGGATCAGCTATAAATAATCTTTCCGTTAACGAACTCCAAAAGTAGATCGAATCGAAAACATTCTCTAATCATTTTCTAGCAGCGATTTTTCTTGAACAGTGAATGTTCAGGCGCACCACGCTTCCGGTGGATTAAAAGGATATTATCTAATCTTAATTAAATTCGAAGAAATGCATTTGCAGAAACGAATTAATGCTGTTTATTGTTTCCCCTTGCATTCGATAGAAACCGTTTTGCGCACCACTTTCAGGGCGTAAGAAGAAAAAATTATCTATGCGATTGCAAACTTTCTCATGCCACGTGTTTTATTTAGAAGTGGATGGTTCGTCGAAGAATCGGATTGTGTGTTTGGTTTTTATTTTCGTTTAATAGTATTCGTCGCAGAGAAAGCAAATCTATAAAACGATACGAAACCGGCGGGTCATTAGGTTCAAATCTATTTCGAGCACATCCAGGAAAGTGTGCAGGGCCGCGTTATGCTGTTCGAAGGCCTTAGGCACTTTTATATTCAACTATACGTACAGAACACGGTAACAATATAACGCAGAACGATTAAACTAGCCTTAGATTCGTATATTTCAATTTCAATTTATTTTACTATTTTAAAAAAATTTTCTTGGGCCCAAATATATTTTTTTTGGGCCTTAAGAATGTATTACTTATGTGGTCTATTACATTTCCTTCTTGTTCGTATTTTCTTTCTACGAAGACAACAGGACTATCGGAATAGTCATTCTTTGTTTCTGTTAATTATCCTTATTTATAAATAATATTTTCATAGGCCTCAGACACGGTGCTCGAAGAGTTTCGTGAATAAAACTGGTCCAATTTTAAAGTATTATGGCAGTTTATCAGGACCCACCTTTCTATTAATAGAAATAGTGAACTGAAACTCAAAAAAAATTAACAAATTTTAACACCATGAGTATAAAATTTTTATGGGACTTAAACATGGTGCCCAATGTGTCTATGGAGTAAGAGTGCCATCTATTTAGAGTCTTATAGCAATTCTCTCATTTCCATCGCTCTAGTAACAAATATAAGTAGTCGAGTTAAGACAAGGTATGTAAATTCTACCACCATGAGTTCCAAATCGTTCTTGGGACCCAAATATGGTGCCCAATGTATTGAAAGAGGGACACGAACCTCCATTTCGAATTATATAGAAGTTTTCTAACTTCTATTGCTCTAACAACATAAAAATACAGGATCAGATTTAGAAAATATAAGCAATCTTCCCCACCATGAGTCCCAAATCTTTCTTGGGACCTAGATACAGTACCTAATATGTCAATATAGAACCCAATGTGTCAATAAAGTAACACAGTTAGAAAAGGTAGCTAATCTTCCTCACCGTGAGTCCCAAATTTTTCTTGGGACCTAGAAACAGTCCCCAATGTGTCAATGCAGTAATACAGGCCTCCACTTACAGTTTCATAGCAGTTTCTTGACTTCCACCGCACGAGTACCAAAAATAAAGAACCACAATTAGATAATGTAACCAATTAGCGACACCATGAGTCCCAAATTTTTCTTGAGGCCTACATTTGGTGTCCCAGATACTGAAAAAAGCACACGAACCTCCATTTCGAATTATATAGAAGTTTCCTAACATCCATTGCTCTAACAACACATAAATAAGAGATCAAAATTGGAAAAAGTAACCAATCTTCCCTACCATGAGTCCCAAATTTTTCTTGGGACCCAGGAACAGTACCCAATGTGTCAATACAATAACACAGACCTCCACTAACAGTTTCAAGGCAGTTTTCTGACTTTCAGCGCTCGGTTACCAAAAATAAAGCGTGCCACCGTACCAAGTCCCAAATTCGTGCGGGCCCTAGTCACGGTGGTCGACGCGTGCGCCGGCAAATAAAGCTATGCATAATTGACCGTAAAGCAGCGGTTGAACCGTGTAACGTTACAAATTACGATCCGACTGGTCGAGTATCCCTTACATAAGCGAACGTCGCGAGAAAGTTCCCGGATCGGCGACAATTTTTGCGAGCCGGTCGTGTTTCGCTTTCCAGAAAGCGCGCGCCGTGCACCGCTCCCGGATCGAACGACAAAAAGCGAAAGGGAAGAGAGAGGCAGAGAAAGACCCACAGAAACAAATGCAAGAGAGAAAGAGAGACAGAGAGAGAGAGAGAGAAGAAAGAAATAAAAAAGGTAGTGGCGTCGGAAAAATCGCGCGCGAGGCAAAACTTCCTGTAACGTAAGAAACCGTAACCGGTTTTACCGTCGCAAACACGCTAAAGGAGTGTGCACACAGGTGATTATGACGACGACCAAGAAAAAAAGAGCCGCGACCGCGCAACCCGAAGATCGCGATCGTAGATCCTCGATCGAGAGCCATCGCGATCGACGACGATACGATCGAGCGTGGATTTTCTGTCGATTCGACGCTAACCGCTCACCTTTACGCGTCACGAATTCTACCGAGTGGGAAAGCTGGTTGCCTGGGTCCCCCTTGACCCTTGCCAAGCTTCGACTACTCGTCTGGAAAATTGTCCAAGCTTTATTCTTCGTTTTCCCGTTTCTACAAAATCAAATCCTCGGAGCTGTTTCGATTCCAAAACCAAGTTGTTTCTTCTTACCTACAATATTTTATATGATTTATTTCTTCTCTAATAGTTAAGGAATAATTACAATAATTAACACTTTACCGAACGGCGATTATTTGAAAATCTGTTAAGTTCATAATACATCATTGAAAACTTTTTAATGGATCCCTCACCGCCGATAGCAATTTTTATGGCGAATCAACAAGGCCTCCTCTAAGTAACGTTATCTAATAATTTTGTTACAAATTATAATGTAAAAGTTTTTAAGCCTCATTTTATTATAGGGCAATTATTGAAAGACCTATTAATAGGCTTCCGGTCGGTAAAGTGTTAAGAAGGTATTTTATTTTAACATTTTGGCTGCTACATGAACCACGTAAGGGTGACGGAATTATTTGTGCGATTTTTAAAGATTTTTAAATTTTCACGTTGATATATTCGTTGTATCCAATTTGACAATGGTTTAAAAATGCGAGAAGATCGGAAAACTACTCATTGTCATAGGTTTTATTTTTTCAATTTTTATTTAACTCTTTTGAAAACTGCAAATGAATTGTTTGCACTCAAAGCCATTTTAATTCCTAATCCAAACATTTCTTTTAACCAAGAATATTTTACATGATTTAAAAATTGCAAAAATATTTCTCGCCATTCGTCCTTACATCAATTAAATTGTTAACAGTTCCTCAGATACAAACATGGCGATATAAAAATTGTTTTTAACAATAATGTGGCAATTTTTATCAATGCCTCGGAATCGCCATTTAAATGTTTAAATGAAGTAAAAATTGCATAAATAATATATGTGACATTGAGTGGTCCTCCAGTCTTACACTTTTTGAACCACCATCAAATTTGCTACAACGGACATTCATTTATAAACCGTATAAAATAATTCTGTCATTTATGGTTAACATGGCAGTCGGAAGTGTCAATGAAACATCAAAGAATTGGAAAATGGATCAGTTTACTATTATTTATTATTGCCGAATTTACAGAAACGCCTCCGATAGAAATTATTAAATAACTCGTTTCGTTAATACCATTATAAAAATTGCAAGAATTCTAAATAAATTGAGTACTAATATAATAATAATAATAATATATTAACACTAGGACTACCGAACAATAAAGCCAACGATATACATCGCTTTATGTATGAATCTAATAATGAAATTTCATTCAATTTTTATTGTGGTTCATTAAAGAATCAACATGTGGCTCATTAAAGAAGTACATCGGGAAATTACTAACGAAGACATTTTTATAACTTCAAAATGACTGGCTTGCTAGTTCTAGTGTAAACAATAATAAATAATAATAAATAATACGTGCCAATCGAATTCCCGAAAAATAATTTCATCCCAGAATATCTGCAAAAAGAGATTCCAACAAAACTAAGAAACCGCGAAATCGTTTTAGAGGTTCAAGAAAGCAATTTGTTTATCTCGAAACAAATCTCGCTAAGTTATGCCGAGACGATCTGAATCACTACCGTGAGTAACCAACAACGGCAAGAAAGGTCAGACCATCGTTTCCATCGGTCATTATTCAGAAGAATGATTCACGTAATCGCCGACAGTAGCGAAACAACGTATAATTAATAACATCGGACCTCGCGGGACGGTGAAATGTCTAAAAACGAACGTAGATTCGGCCACGGGCCAGATTGCAGAAACATCTTCGAGCCCACAGCGGCTCGAGATCAATCCTAGATCGTCTCGAGATCGTTTTCAGCCTGCAGAAAAATCGCGGAACTTCGCTTCGGCGTCGAGGAAGCAATTAACAGAAAACGGTTCGAGAGAGATTAATTAGACGCCGAGCAAAAAGGCAATAACAATACGGCATTAAAAGATATTTATTCGACGGGTTGCTAATTGTTTATCGTTTTTATCTGTCCGGAGGTGACTGCCAGAACTGGAACAAACGACAATGGCAATGAAATCGGTTGATTTCCACGGTAAATCATTGCGCGAGAATGGCGGTTCGAGAGCGTGCCGCTGATTTACGGCTCTCGGCGAACTAGGTTCCCGATTAGGCGAGTCGGACGGCATGATTTTTGCGCGGGCAACATCCACCGATATCGATCGGGATGATACTTGCCCTTGGCTCGTCGTTCATCGCCTCGGCGTCATCGATAGTAATTTCTCTTAATTGAGATCGCCGCGGTGACTGACTTGTTTTCAGATCTGTTCGTGGCAAACTGTATTTTCTTGTATCCGTTAATGCTAATTATTTCAACGGATATACACCGGCTATTTATACCTTCAATGCAATCAATTCTTTTTTCTACACTCTCGTGAATCTACATACAGGGAGCAGGATAGGTACAAACGATCGTTGAGGCTGTTTAAAGTTCACGTAGGTAGCTGTCGCATCGCGTCGTTTCGATCCGCCGCAATAATTTATGAAATCTGTTGGCTGACATCGGCGGGTTCATTCTACTTCGAGCGTGCGTTCGAACGTTGTATGTTTTAAGTCGAAGCTGCTCGGAAAAGAGATTTTTAGAATGTTCCATCGTTGAGTTGTTCATTTTTTAATGACATAAAGGTTTTCATTGTTTCCAATTTTATCTATCCATTTTGATCGTAAATGTTTATAGATGTACATATTATATGCACACCATGATAGTACAACTTAATAAATATACATAAATGTACATACAATATGCACACCATAATTGTACAACTTATTAAATATACATAAATGTACATACAATATCCACACCATGATACTACAACTTAATAAATATACATAAATGTACATACAATATGCACACCACAATAGTACAACTTAATAAATATTGTATAATTACCTGCAAGCTAGGATTTTATCAAATGTTCTAGCTTCGTGCTGTTCATTTTTTAATGACATGAAGGTTTTCATTGTTTCCAATTTGATCTATCCATTTTGATCGTAAATGTTTATAGATGTACATATTATATGCACACCATGATAGTACAACTTAATAAATATATATAAATGTACATACAATATGCACACCATAATAGTACAACTTATTAAATATACATAAATGTACATACAATATGCACACCATAATAGTACAACTTATTAAATATACATAAATGTACATACAATATGCACACCACAATAGTACAACTTAATAAATATTGTATAATTACTTGCAAGCTAGGATTTTATCAAATGTTCTAGCTTCGTGTTGTTCATTTTTTAATGGCATGCAGGTTTTCATTGTTTCCAATTTTATCTATCCATTTTGATCGTAATTGTTTATAGATGTACATATTATATGCACACCATGATAGTACAACTTAATAAATATACATAAATGTACATACAATATGCACACCATAATAGTACAACTTATTAAATATACATAAATGTACATACAATATCCACACCATAATAGTACAACTTATTAAATATATATAAATGTACATACAATATGCACACCACAATAGTACAACTTAATAAATATTGTATAATTACCTGCAAGCTAGGATTTTATCAAATGTTCTAGCTTCGTGTTGTTCATTTTTTAATGACATGAAGGTTTTCATTGTTTCCAATTTTATCTATCCATTTTGATCGTAATTGTTTATAGATGTACATATTATATGCACACCATGATAGTACAACTTAATAAATATACATAAATGTACATACAATATGCACACCATAATAGTACAACTTATTAAATATACATAAATGTACATACAATATGCACATCACAATAACACAACTTAACAAATATTATATAATATCCTGCAAGTAATTATTTTATTAAATTGCCATTAAATGTTCCATCCTCGACTTATTCATTTTCTAATGGCACGAAGGTCTACACTGCTTCAAATTCGATCGTAAACACATAATAAATAATCGTTTAATCATCCGTCGAGTTTAGATGCATTCTAAAAACACTCAGAAAAATTCGCGCTCGACGAAAATGTTGAAAACGAATGTGGGAAAAAAGAAGTAAAACGAAGATCCGTTTAGTTATTCGCATTCCCCAAAAAAAACTTCCGAAGACTGCGAAAGTGAAACCCGTCAGACGTCCCGGAGCAGGGATCGCGATAATTAATAAATTGCAAGGTGCAGGCTCGTTTCTTCGGTTTTTTTCTCTCTCTCTTTCTCTCTTTCTCTGGTTCGCGAAAATGCACGTTATTTTATGCGTTTTCCCTTCGGCAAAGATACATGATCGAACTAGGAAGTTGCGCCGCCACGCAACTTTCACTTTCACCGAAATAACGAGGACGTGCACAGGGGATCGCGAATACGTGTTTGATCGCACACGCTCTTGTACACGGGATTTTAATGTATAAAAATTCGTGACTGTGTGTACGTGTGCACCGGCACATGCACCTAACGGATTCCCCTTTCTCTTTTCGGCGCCCTTTTTCATTCTCTTGATCCTTTTTCTTTTTCTCTCTCTGTCTCTCTTCGCTTCTTTTTCGTTCCCTCGAGAGGAGAAATTCGACTGCGACCCGAATTCGGACCGTTAAACCCGATGCACGATGGGAACCCGTCGAAGAATCCTTTCGAAATTCGGTGATAAGGATCGAACGACTGTTCGCGGTAACACAGCGACAACGTTAATTAATTAACGAACGCCGTTTTCGTCTGTTAGCGATCGTTCGACGGGAATCTCTTTATTTTCGTTTTTACCGATTTTTGTTATCGGTCTCTCAGTTTCCGTAGAATTAAATAATATGCGTGGGAAGATCGGGTAGAGACCTTGGAGCAGGTTGATAACTCGTTTCGATGCTGATCGATACGTTTTGCTGAAATAAAATAGAAATCTAGTAGAAGGAACGGAGAAGAGATGAAATGGAATTTGTTCGATGTGTTCGAGTGTAATCTTCTTTTGATAAATGTAATGATTCTTGTAATATAACTATACTCGATGGAAGTATATCACTATATTTTATTATTTATTTTTAGCAGATTAGAAGATTGTACGTCTTAATGACAAAATAAAAATGGCCTACGTTTATTGCAAGACACAGAAGTTGCTTAAGAATTTTATCCAACTGGCAAAGGATTGGATTTTCACATTGATTTTCACATTTAGAATTGATTCTTGTAGCAATTAGAAGATTGTACATCTTAATGCCAAAATAAAAATGTTCACATTGATTTTCATATTTAGAATTGATTCTTTTAGTAAATAGTAGATTGATCTTCTTAACATATAATTAAAATTGTCTGCAATTATAACAAGACATAAGAGTTGCTTAAGAATTTTATCCAACTGGTAAAGCATTGGATTTTCACATTGATTTTCATATTTAAAATTGATTCCTTCAGTAAATATCAGACTAACATTTTTAATGTATAATCAAAAATTGTCTGCAATTATAGCAAGACACAGGAGTTGCTTAAGAATTTTATCAAACTGCCAAAGCATTGGATTTTCACATTAATTTTCACAATTAGAATTGATTATTGTAATAATTAGGAAACTGTACAACTTAATACAAAAATAAAAATTGCCTAAGATTATTAATAATCTTCTCTTGATAAATATAATAATTCTTATAATATAACTATACTCGAAAGAAGTATATCACGATCCTCTATTTTATTATTTATTTTCATTGTTTGCTTCTCCGACGATAATTGCTTAAGATAATGCTTCGGTCGTGTGCTCTCTCATTAGTGGCGATGGGAAATCAGGCTTATAGTTCTTTCAGCACTTTTGTCTTCTAAGCACGCTAATATCTTGTTTGAGCTGCTGTCTTATTTTTATTTAATTATATTTTGCAGGTTTCCATACTCGTTTCTATTTAACTTTTATTAGTTTCTTTTAATCGATTCCATCGATGCATGCACTGCATGCAAATTTTATTTTACAATGATATATTATACATGATGATACAACGTGTAACAAAATGACAATGTTAATATATCGTGCAGTACATGCATTAATAGAATCAGTCGATAAAACATAATAAAAACGAACGAGCCTCTCAAATAAAATTCACACTATTTTATAAACATTTTCTGCCCGATAAAAATATATTTAAAATTGCTTGTGCATAAAATATTCTACAATAATTTGCTACACTTGCATCGATGCAGCGTCTAAAAATATATTATACCCGATTACAAAATGACAATGTGATTATATCGTGCACGAATAGAATCAGTCGAAAGAGAATAATAAAAACGAACGAGCCCCTCAAATAAAATTCATACTATTTTATAAACATTTTCTGCCCGGTAAAAATATATTTAAAATTGCTTGTGCATATAATATTGTACAATAATTTGCTACACGTGCACCGATGCAGCGTCTAAAAATATATTACACACGATTACAAAATGACAATGTTAATATATCGTGCACTACATGCATTAATAAAATTAGTCGAAAGAGACTAATAAAAATATACAAGCCCTGTCAGATAAAATCCAGACTATTTTGCAAACATTTTCTGCCCGATAAAAGTCCATTTAAAATTACAAGAAAGGTTCCGAATCAGATTGACCGATCATCCATTCGCAGTGTGAAATAGTTTGTTTTCGGGCCACCATCGACGGCTGACAGCAACAGCGACGCATCGGTCAGATCCAGCAAGAAAAAAGTGATCCTGTTTGCGCGTGAAACCTAATTGAATGGTCAATAGCGTGAACCACCTGCTCGATGGCGGAGGTTTTAATAAACCGTGTCGAGTAGCATGACAGACAGCTGACACAGTAGCTGTTATACCCGGCCATTCAGATCCTCCGGGTGATCCTTGGAACGAGAGTTCAGCTGGGAACTGGAATTGCGGCCTTGACACGACATAAGGAATAATAAAAGATGTCAGAACAAGCGTAGACTGCCGGCACAGAAGCGTGTCGCCGGGCAGCAGCTGTCAGGAATTAATTTTAGATTAAACAACCGGTGGGTGCCTCACTAGGTCAACTTGATTCGAGTCAATGAGCGCCGACGATGGCGCTCGTCTTTCTGCGAGTAACAAGGATTAGACACTAGCAAGTCTTCCCTTTCCTATCCGCGACTATTCTTATCCGCTCGGCAACCAACCGTTAACCGTTTTCCGAATTTTTTCATATTTTACTGCCGCGCCGTTTCGATTTCACTTGAATTTTTTACGGTCAGGATTGATTTTCTCTGTGATTTATGGGCTGTACGTCTTCGCGCCATATTAAAATTGACTGCATTCATTCCGAGACACTTAAGAATTTATTCTACCGCCAAGGCACTCGGTTCTTGCTACGATTTTTACGGCTGGAATTGATCTTCCTAATCATTTGTAGACTGTACGTCTTCGTGGAACATTTAAATCGTCCGCGTACGTTGCTCGACGCTGGAATTGCTTAAGAATTTATTTTACCGGCGAAGCGATTCATCTTGACTTCGTTCTTTGCGTTTAGACTCTTAGTAGCTTGTAGATTGTACATCTTTATGTCAAATTTAATATTGTCTAGGTTTATTGCAAGAAACGGGAGTTGCTTAACAATTTATTCCATTGGCAAAACATTTCATTTTTGTATTTAGAATTGGTTCTTTTTGGAATGAGTAGATTGCACATCTTTGTGTCAAATTTAAAATTGCCTACGGTCATTGCAAGACACAGAAGTTGCTTAAGAATTTATTCAATTGGCAAATCATTGGATTTTCACATCGATTTTCACATTTAGAATTGATTCTTGTAGTAATTAGAAGATTGTACAACTTGATGCAAAAATAAAAATTGCCTATGTTTATTGCAAGACACAGAAGTTGCTTAAGAATTTATTCAACCGACAAAGCATTTGATTTTCACGTTGATTTTCACATTTAGAATTGATTCTTTTAGTAACTAGTAGACTGACCTTCTAGATACATACTTAAAATTGTCTGCAATTATTGCAAGACACGGTGGTTGCTTAAGAATTTATTCCACCGGCAAAGCATTTGATTTTCACGTTGTTTTTCACATTTAGAATTGAATCTCTTAGTAACCAGTAGGTTGTACATCTTCATGGAAAATGGAAATCGTCTGCAATTAGAGTCGCTTAGGAATTTATTCAACTGGCAAAGAATTTGATCTTTAACTCGATGTTTGCGTTGTTCAGATCTTGCGTTTAGATGCGTTTCTGATCTTGATCTTTTAGAAATGAATCTTTCCGTTCGCGCGTTTTCGAGTCGTTTCTTGGGGAATACCTGCGATTTGCGTCACCGATTTGGATTCCATCGGAACAGTGGAATTTCTCTCGAAGAATTCGTAACGAACACGGAATCGCGGACACTTAGAGAGAACTAATGCCGGTGATTAATCGATCGAAGAATCCGTTTTTTTTTCTATCAGCACGGATTCCGTCTCTGAGATTTCCAGATTGCCGATTGGCAACTTGATGCTCGGATGCTGTGCAATTCTTCGTTTTGGTTGATCGCTGTCGATCCTAAAAGTGTCCTATGCTTCGCGAAATTATAGACAATCAGTCGTTTAATTAATGTTACACAGTTTAACACTATGCCATTGCTGGTCAAATCATCCCCTTTAGACTTTTACTTTCACAATTAGTGAAATTATAAAATTGCCTTCGTAAACAGTCGTTAAATAATCGGTTTTTAGATTTTTTATTTCATAAATACTGAAATTATAAAATTGCCTTTGCAAACAATCGCCAAATAATCGGATTTTAGATGTTTTAATTCATAAATATTGAAATTATAAAATTGCCTTCGTAAACAATCGCCGAATAATCGGTTTTTAGGTTTCTTATTTCACAAATATTGAAATTATAAAATTGCTTTCGTAGACAAATGATAAAAAGCCATTTCCAAATTCGTTATTTTAAAATTGTTAATGTTATAAAATTGCCTTCGTAGCAATCTGTCGAATAAGTTTCTTTATTCAATCAAGCCTTCTAATAAAAATCGCATAAAATCTAAATGAACTAAATCTTGTAATTTTTATAAGAAAATTTACACTAGCTAATTTTAGCACTCACTGGGTTTAGCATTACACCAAAAAATTGATTTATAAATAAACCGACACAATCTCAACATTTCTGCTATTTTTAAATTATTAATTTCCTAGATAAAGTGCAATGAACACTTTCGGAAAATTGCCATCGATTATGTGGTTGACTGTACGTCGCCTGTTAAAATGCACGCTGTTCGTACAAGTGTAAAACATTATCAAGAGTAAATCAAGATTGTACTTTTTATCATCATTTAATTCTCTATTAGATTGCAACGAAAGGCAGCCTTATAAAATTCTAATTCAAAGATACAATTAAGATATGTATTCATAAATTTATTCGTCACACTCGAGTCACTTCAAAAAACAATCAACACAACAATAAAAATGAAAACTACATAACTGAATAAATTTTTCATTCCACGTCAATATTATATTTTTATGTAGCTTCACCTCTAAATATTTATTCACTCTTCTTCCCGTTCAATTTAATTTTACATCGCCAGAGTATCCTGCGACTCTTTCTTAAAAAAAAAAACTTACTCAGTTTATTAATCCAGCAGCACTTGTGTAAATTAACGAAAGAAAAAAGCGAAATGTTACCATTCCACAGATGAAATTTGACTAGGAACTAATTAGTGGCACAAGTTGAAATTGCACACTAGTCGCTGTCGAGCATTAAAACACCGAAGTTCCTGTTAGCGATGAATGCCTGACAGCGAATGGCTGCTAATCGTCGAAAATTATGTCTGAATGTTATCGCATCGCCTCGACGCGATGTTATGAGGTGCAACGATCCCCACGGTCACCTGTTGCCGGCACCAATAAAATAACAAAGTTATCGGCGCCGTTGATAATCACGCAGGATGGCTGCCGTTTAACATACTGGCTCATTAACAAATTCCGTCGCAGCATTTTATCTCCCGCTTTTCACTCTGACGCTTATCGCGTGTACACTGCTGTTCAAAACCTTCTCACTGCTTCCTTTAACATCGATAACGATTTATCCCTTCAGCTGTAATTTTTTAAAAATATTCCCTTTCGGAAAATCGTCGGTTTAATGTTGTGTTTCAATTGCTGAACTACAATGTTGTGTTTCTGTTGGAGGACTACAATGTTGTGTTTAAATTGCTGAACTATAATGTTGTGTTTCTGTTGCAGGACTACAATGTTGTGTTCCTGTTGCAAGACTACAATGTTGTGTTTCTGTTGCAGGACTACAATGTTGTGTTTAAATTGCTGAACTATAATGTTGTGTTTCTGTTGCAGGACTACAATGTTGTGTTTAAATTGCT
>CM052092.1:4861855-4884332 GCA_028453745.1 Agapostemon virescens
TTAAAGAATAAAGAATTTAGAATGTAGAGAATACACAATTCAGAAAATGTAGAATGTAGAAAATATAGAATTTAGAAAATGTAGAATGTAGGGGCCATACAATTTATAAAATATAGAATGTAAAAAATGTAGAACATCGAGTCTACAAAACATACATCGACTAAATAAAACCTACGTACAAATCAATCGTTAAACTGGAACCCTTCGAGTATGATAAGTAATTCCATAAGCAGTTCCATAATTGATTTAATAATTTGTCTAGCCGAAATCGATTCTCCGGTCGATCCCCATTGGTAGAATCGAGCCCGCGGATTCAATTGGCCGGCAACAGGTTTCGAAAGGATCGCGCACGCGCTCGTTTCTCGCACACGTTCGCGAACTCTGCGCCTAAGCTCGCGTGTCCTTCGACGCTCGTCCTTGGCAATGGAACGTAAACGCCAACCGACGGATCCACGTAATACACGGCAGTCCTTTTAGTTGATCCTTAATCGTTTACATTCTATGCAACTTGGATCATCCGCGCGATTATTCCGCGCGACTTTCAGCCGCTGTTACGTAACCCTCGCGCCGATCAATTTGCATCGGAGAGGATATCTCCGTCGTCGGGCTCGGTTTCGCAAGGATGCGCTCTCCCAGTGTCCTTGGTCCGGCTCCTGGATCCGATGGCATACCGATCAAATTGCTGGTGTTTGCGGTCCTCGCGGTGAACGCTTCCTTGTCGCAGGACGAATCGTCCTGACGAATGTTTTCGTCCTTTTCCTCTCTCGACGATCCGCGAGCTTCGAATTGAGAATGGGGACAAAATTAGAAATTAGGTTAAAATTAAATTCTAAAGTTGATCTACAATATTCTACAGTCTTCATTCCAATATGGACGCCTCTTTCGTCCTTTTTCTCTTTTACGGAATTTTAAACTTCAAATGGAAACGTGGAAAACATTTTTCTGAGGGTTCTACAATTTTATGTTTGTATTATCTGCATTGCTCTTAATTATTTCTGTATAAAATTCCAAAAGGGACGCCTCCTTCGACATTTTCTCTTTTAAGGAAATGTAAACTCCAAACGGAGACATGGAAAACATTTTTATATCTGATCTGGAATCTCACACTTAATTATTTCTGCAGAAAATTCCAAAAGGAACGCTTTCTTCGACCTTTTCTCGTTTAAGGAAATGTAAACACCAAACGGAGACATGGAAAACATTTTTATATCTGATCTAGAATCTTGCACTTAATTATTTGTCCATAAAATTCGAAAGGGAACACTTCCTTCGACCTTCTCTGTTTTAAGAAACTGAAGATTGTAATTTGTTAATTAACATGGTATTAATATCGGACTTCGTACAAAAGATGGAACACGATAATACACGATTCTAGTAAATTAATAGTGAATCGACATGAGCTAAAAATATAGTTTCGATAAATGTTGATTTCTGTCCTGACCGCTTTTTGCACCGTTTTATACTTCCCCTCGTATTTTTCTCGGGTGACAGTGAACATTGTTTGTACGCATACTTACCGGCGTAATCACACAAATCACTTTTTTCCCTCTGTTTCAGGTAAGTCACTGCGAATGTCAGAAGCTGCTGCAATCGCTGATTCTTTTCCGAGCCGACTATGGGTAACGTCACCGAACTACGCACGCATTACCCCGCGTACAAGATCTACGATAAAAGGAAAACCTAGAAATACGATAATAGCTCGATTTAAATTTTTGTACAATTTCTGTGTTAATTAGAATCGATGCCTGATCATTCGGAGTGCTAAACGGACTCGTATAAGATTTCGAAAAGAACCTGATACCCCAGATATTTAATTATGCGGTAAACAGAAATTAGTCTCGTCGACGTGTCTTCCGAGTAAAAAGATTTTGAAAAATTAATTGATTTGCATAATACGCGTAAAGAGAACAGAAATGTTTGTAGAATAATTCTTACAGCCAAGCATCCGACTTTTCTCGAACGTTATACAATCATTGACAGATTGATACCAATATCTTATTCTACATACCGCAAATAATTATGATAAAATTTATACAAATCGTTCGGACGTTATACACCCCTCAAATAATTAAAACAAATTAATGCCAATCGTTATCGTATTCTACACACCGCGAATAATCGAAGCAAATGAGTACTAATCGTTATCGTATTGTACACGCTACAGTGCAATTAAAAACAAATTAATTCCAATTATTATCATATTCTACACACACCAAAAGTAATTACTACCAATCTTTATCTTATTCTACACACCAAAAATAATTTCACAAAAATTAATAACTAATCATTATCATATTATACACAGCAGAATTAAGTTTTTTAAAAATGCCAATTATCATCGCATTCTACACACCAAAAATAATTTCCCAAAAATTAATATCAATCGTTATCATATTTAACATGTAAAAATTCATTTTAGAAAACCACTAGTACCAATTATTGTCAAAGCAAATTAAAACTTTTCATTATCATATTCTACTCACCATAAATAATTCATAAAAAATTAATATTAATCTTTATCGTATTCTACTCGCCAAGAATCATTAATGAAAAATTGATATTAAGCATTGTGAAATTATACACACCACGAATCATGAATAAAAAATTGATATTAATCTTTATGAAATTATACACAAATTGATATTAATCTTTATGTAATTATACACACCACGAATCGTTAACAAAAAATTAATATTAATCGTTATCATATTCTACTCGTCATGAGTCATTAATAAAAAATTAATATTAATCTGTACAGTATTCTACTAGCTACAAACCATTAATAAAAAATTAATATTAATGATTACCGTATCCTACTCGCCACGAATCATTAATAAGAAATTAATATTAATCATTACGGTATCCTGCTCACCACGAGTCATTAATATAAAATTGATATTAATCTTTGTGTAATTATACACACCACGAATCATTAATAAAAGGGGATGAATTTTGCAAATGCTGATTCGTTGAAAGAATTCGGAAGTATCTCCGAAGGGGTGGAAAATCTCGAAGCGCAATGATCAACCAAAAATGACTTCATCGTTACTACTCACCACAAATCATTAATAAAAAATTGATATTAATCTTTGTGTAATTATACATACCACGAATCATTAATAAAAAATTGATATTAATTATCGTCAAATTATACACACCAAGAATAATTAAAAGGCAACGAATTTTGCAAAAGCTGTTTCGCTGAAAGAATTCGGAAGTGTCTCGGAAGGGGTGGAAAATCTCGAAGCGCAATGATCAACCAAAAATGACTTCATCTGACTCTCACCCATCGGTTCTTACGCACACGGTGAAAACGGTCTATCGTTACGCTCACAATTCCATTATCTTGCACGCATCGTTTGATTGCGTTCTATACCAAAGAGACTCCGGTTGCTTTCTTGGCGTCCGCCACACAGAAGAAACATTACCAGAGGTGTATACGAGCGCACTCATACATCGGGTCGATTAGATTCCTTTTGATCAGGCTTCGCGTCGCTCCACGGACTTTCTCTTTCTTGGATCGATCCGCGTAATTGCTTCGACAAACGCGATAAACACGGCTCGGAGCCGAGTTATCGTTAACGGAACATCGTCCGCGACTTCCGACGTTATTCCTGGCGAGCCGTTCCGTTCGCCAGGCTATCATTATCGAGCATGTGGGCGTTTCTCGGACAGTTTTCGCGGGAATGCTCGAAGAAACGCGAAAACCTGCCGGGCTGATTGCCTCGGGTAGAAACGGTTTGCTTTCTTTCTCGTGGCCTGTCCAACGAGCCTCTCCAAAAACTGTGAATGCCACGGAATTTGTGACATTTCGATCGAGCAGCTTTCGAATTCGTCGCAAACTCCTTGAAAATTTAAAAAAACAGCGAAATCAATGGTATTTTTCTTCTATGTTTGCTTCGACGATTTTTCTAGCTTTTTAAAAATTCGTCTGCGAAAACGGGAATTCGTAAAGTACCATTTTTGTAGGCCATTTTTAATACGCCTTCGCCAGGATACGCGTATGTTAATGAACCTAGTGAAATCTGCAGTTTCTTTTTCTCGCTGCAAGGATTTTATTGGGTATGAGAATTTGGGAATTTGTGGGCTTTAATTTTTGCGAATCATTTTTTTAATGATAGTGGTAGGCAACATTTTTATTTTCACTGCAAGAATTTTGTGAGGAGAATAAACATTTATAAAATGGTATGTGAAATTGGGAATTTGCAAGCTTTAATTTTTACGAACATGTTTTTTAATGATAGTGGTAGGCAACATTTTTATTTTCACTGCAAGAATTTTGTGAGGAGTATAAACATTCGTAAAATGATGTGAGAAATTGGGAATTTGTAATCTTTATTTTTGCGAACAATTTTAACGATACTGCTAGGCAACATTTTTATTTTCACTGCAAGAATTTTCTAAGGAGAATAAACCTTCATAAAATGATGTGAGAAATTGGGAATTCGCAATCCTTATTTTTGCGAACAATTTTCTAAACGATACTACTAGGTAACGTGTATGAACTAGATAATGTTCATGAATTTAGTGAAATCTGCAGTTTCTCTTTTTATTCTCACTGCAAGGATTTGGTCAGGGAAAGAAACATTTATAAAATGACGTGAGAAACTAGTAATTTGCAATCTTTATTATATTTCTTTTATTGTTCACTATACAAATTGAATCAGTGGTTTAAACATTTATAAAATTGTCTGATACACAATTCAGTTATTTAAAGAAGATATATTTAACATTTCAATAAATTCTCCCATTTAAGAAAGTACCCCTCAAGTGAGGGTGCTTCTGGGTCTTCTCTGACCCAGTTCTAAAAATAGCTGTTCCCTCCATTTTCATAATACCTCTGAAAAAATACTTCCTCATCCACCTTCTGACTTTCCGACAATTAAATTAAATTGTAATCTAATTCTACCAAAAAATATACCTACAAAAATGCATAAATAAAAATTCAGAACGTTCAAGTTTCCAATGTTCCAATTCAGTCTCCTCTTGCATTCGCAAAATAGAATCGCAAAGAAGCCAGATAAGAACCAATCCGAATCGCCGGACTGCGAAATTTTGCAGCAATCTAAAAATTCTTCCCATCAGTTACAAAACAGTGGGACCAAACCAGTGATTCGCTTTTCGCAACAGTAGTTTCGTGACACTCTAAGAAACGGCAGAAGTTCTTAAAACCTTTTAATTTCTCTGCCGTTCGAATCGTCCATGCAATTCAGCCGCGACTGCATAAAATCCTCCGCCTACACAAAAATACATCCTTCCAGACTCCCATCAACTTCCTGAATCCTTACACCCCACCACAAACGGAAACCCGACTCCCAAGAGCAATAAACTCGGCAACAGACAAGCCGTAACCCAAACACAATAAAATCAACCGAACTCGAGAAACCGATCAACTATTATACAAGCTTCGCTTCTATATTTACTAGCTCGATTATTATACGACTCCCAACTATTACGCGCGACGAATACACTCCGGCATAAAACGATAGCACACTTTTAAATTAACGTAATTTTTATTTATTTAACATTACGACCAAGATTTTATTTTTATACATTCTTGCAAAATATCTCTGTAAACATACACAGATGAAATTTAATTGAATTTCGCCAGTCTGTACAATTTTATTTAAAAAGGAAAGAACTTTTAAGGAAATATAGTGGGACTGATAGCATATTTTACTTAAAATTAAAATATTTAATATTAAATATCTTGTGGCTCCTCCTTTACATTTAATAACAGCCATCATTCTATTTGGCAAAGATTTATATAGAGTTTTTTAATAGTTTTTCGCTTTAATTGCTCCCACTCATCTTGAATACATTTTTTTCATTTGGCAATATTTAGAAATTGTCTGCCATTTTCATACACAGCTTGTGCAAGACTTCCCCAAGAATTTTTAATAATGTTAAGTGATTTTGTTGGCCAATCCAAAACGCGAATTTTTTCTCGAGACAACAAAATATGGGAAAATATAAGGTGTGCTATCTTTTCGTGACAAAAAAATGGAGAAAATCATAATCGAGTCTGTGCGATCGTGATTTTAACCGGGGCATCGAATAGTATTATAATTCGCGTAATTATCCAGCAGGGCAGACAGCGGTAATTACTCGGGTTCTCTATTGGAGCAGAGAGTATTCAGCGATAACGGTTTTTCCCCGTAGCCACGACAACACAATACGATCCAGCAAGTCCGTGGCCGGACTTGTATTACTCGAAGAGACGTGGCTTGGCCTGGCAGCAAGTGAAAGTTGCTCAAACCACTTTCCCCTCGGGCGAACGAGCGATCGCGCAGCCGACTTCCGGGCTGCGATCCAGTCGCGAATGCCGGAGATCCACCGCCCTGGATCGATCGATCGATCTGCTCGAAAAATCCGCCGTTCCGCGAAACCCTGCCCCCATAGCCAATAAATTCTCCTCGGACCACGGCTGTTCGACAGCTCGAGCTTTCTCGTCGATACTTCAGGATCCTCTTAGTCCATCGAACTCGCATTTATTCGCAGAATCTTTCGCCATTCGATAATCGCGGAACCATATTCGAGGAAAAGATCAACTCTCTCTCTCTCTCTCTCTCTCTCTCTCTCTCTCTCTCTCTCTTCGATTCGACGCTTGCAATTTTATTTTTATTACCCCCGTACCTTATTTCTTTATTTTCCATTCCGATTTTAAACGTAAATAATATTTTTCCTATCAGCAGGATGTACTCTTTTTAGCTTTCGACCGATGACGGCGAGTTATTTTGTTATTTCAGGTCGCTGTTCAGCTTTTAGAAAGCGTCCCTTTTCTTCTTGTTTCGATAAACAACTATTTTCGATCGTTGCATAAATTATAGCGCAACCTGTAGGTTCGTTATGGGGAGATTTTCGACTGCGATATTTTGCTTGTATTTTGTGGCGTCGTTCTAACTGCTCGGAAAGAAATTGTTCGCTTAATTTATAGTGAGTCGATCAGGAGAAGGAGAATGTTACTAGTTAATAATATCGCGAGGAGACTTTGCTGTTTAAATTTAAGAATGATCTCGGTCCTGAATAAATCGATCGAATTTAAACGATTTCTGAAAGACGAGTGTAGAATATATTCTCGTTTCCATAATTTTATTCCATGTGCAAACTTTTTCGAATATGGGTAGTTAACTAAGTTTGCATTTTAAAATCAACACAAAATGATAGTCATACGCTTGTGTATTCCAAAGTTACAATTTAAACGCTGTCGATTCTCGAACCGACTTCTTCGTCGAAAGTTTCGCGCTCGTATAACTTTTGAAGACGGCTGTGTTAAAAATAAACGAACTCCTGTAAAATTATAAAAGTAAATAACTAAACAACACTGTATAAATTCGTAATGGTCTCAGTCCCGAAAAATCGATCACATTCGAACGACTCCTGAAAGGAACTGCGAATTATTTTTTCGTTTTCATAATTTTATACAATATACAAACTGTTTCGATAAATGGTAACTAAGTAGTCCGAAAGCAGGGAGTTTACACTTCAACACTTTGACTGCCATGTCACCCATGTATGGTTGACGGAATTATTTGTACGGTTTCGAAATGAATTTTCACGTTAATATATTCATTGTACCAAAGTACTGTACATTATACATTTCATTTAAAAAATGTGTATTATATTGAATATCACACTTCGATTGTATATAATTTTTGTGGCTTCTAGTTTGGCAGTCAAAGTGTTAAATAAGTGCAAAATGATCGCAGTACGCTTGTGTATTCCAAAGTTACAATTTAAACGCTGTCAATTCTCAAATCGAGTCCCTCGTCGAAAGCTTCGCGCTCGTATAACTTTGCTGGCGGCCCCGTTAAAAATAAACGAAGCCCGGTGCAATTATAACAGTGTATTATCGAAGGGGAACATTATGAATCGACGATCGACCGATCGGAACGATCAAAGGCGATCGAAATTCGGAGTGGAAGCCACCCGTCGCGCTTGTCGAATCGGGAATTCGTGCGGCGACCTGTTGAACCGGAAGGGATTTCGACGGGCGCACAAGCGATGCGCTGATGCTCGCTCATGCTCGCTCATGCTCGCTTCGTGCTCGTTTCGCGGAAAAGTTCCGAGACAGGAGACGCTTCCGACAGGCTCATAATCGGGCAAGAAAATCGCCGTACCCACGCGGGAAACGATCTGTGAAATTGTGCGCGTCGACTTCCATGTGCCCGCACCGTCGTGATAGCAACTTGGAAACGCGCGCTGTCAGTTTCCGCTTCTCTTATTTTTCTTCTTTATCGCGCAATCTTTTTCCGAGTCCGTTCTGCCCGCTGACAGCCGGGTAATTATCTCGCTTTATTTATTTGAATGGACGTCGCAGATCTTGATACGCGGACATGGCGAAATAGATCTGGACGTTAAACGCCGTTGGAAACGCATGGAGTCGTTAAACAATAATAACGATTGATCACGATGTCGAACGGTGTGGTTGTCGTTCAAATTGCAACTGGACTTTTCGAGGAAACTTGATTTTGACGTGGTTTGACGAGCTGTCCGCGAATTTTTATGATTAATAATCATTGACACGGATCAAGTGCAACTGCCGTTCTCTAAATAATTTTAAAGTTACCTGCCAACTTGTCAAATAACTGTTTCTTGATCGTTTATTGTTGTTAGAATTTTATAGATGTTTTTAGAAGAGGAATTTAAGCGATATCTTTGGAGATTGTATTATTTAAGAAAAATGACACGAAGTGTGTATTAATTAACACTTGCCGACCGGTTATTATTTTAGAATTCTTCAAGGTCCGTGGTTCATGGCTGAAAACTTTTTAATGGAGCTCTCAACGTTGACGGCCATTTTTATTGCGAATCAATTGGGCACCCGCGGTAACGTTGCCTAATAATTTCATTGGACGTTATAATGTGAAAGCAATTTTTAAGCTTCATTTTGTTACCGCGCTATTATTGAATGTTCTATTAATAGACTTCCGGTTTTGTGAAGCAACGTGTACTGACTGCTTTTATGATTTGGCAGGTTCTGTCTTAAGCGTTGCAACAAAAGGAAGATATTCTGGAAATTCGTAGGTTCATTCAACAGTATGTTTATCTTCCAGAATTAATATTAGGATCATTTTATAAATGCACATGCTTTTCCCGAAAAATTTGGATGACCAGGATCGTTGATCAGTATGAAGCGAACCAAAAAATTTTTCACAAATTCAGTACAGTGTTTCTTGACTACAAATGGGAAGAAACAATATAATATTGGAATGATGTAAGGTATAACGTGCTTGTTTAAAAAATCCTCTTCCTTAAAAAGCAATGGACCCAAACAGATTTTCTAAAAATTTAATGAACACTGGTTTATATGTAGAAACAGTAAGAAACAATATGGAAGCTATGTATCTGGTGAAATACTGAGATTAATCAACATTACTCATCTAGGACATAAATATGTTTGTTTAAAAAGAAATTTCTTGTCCTTAAAGATCAATGGACCCAAACAGATTTTTTTTAAATTTAATGAACAGTTGTTTACATCTACAAACAATAAGAAACAATATGGAAGCTATGTACCTGGTGAAATAGTGAGATTAATCAACATTAGACTTGTCTAGAATATAAACATGCTGGTTAAAAAATTCCTGTTCCTTAATGAGCATGAATGGACCTATGCAAATTTTTTGAAAATTCAATAAACACTTTTTGACAACTACGAATAAGAAGAAACAATATGGAGACTATGTATCTGGTGAAACAGTCAACTTAATCAACATCAAACTTACCTAGAACATAAACATGCTTGTTTAAAAAATTCTTCTTCCTTAAAGAACATGAATGGACCTAAGCAAATTTTTTGAAAATTCAATCAACAGTGGTTTACATCTACAAACGATAGGAAACAATATTAGAACTATGTACCTGGTAAAATAAATGGTGAGCTTAATCAACATTAGACTTATCTAAAAGATAAACATGTTTGTTTTAAAACAAATTCCTCTTCCTTAAAGAACATGAATGGACTCAAACAAATTGTTTGAAAATTCAATAAACACTTGCTGACAACTTCGAATAAAAAGAAACAACATGGAAGCTATGTACCTGGTGAAATAGTGAACTTAATCAACATTAGACTTATCTAAACCATAAAAATATTTATTTAAAAAGTTGCTCTTCCTCAAATCGCACAAATGGACCCAAAAAATTCCACAAACAGTGGCTGACAACTACAAACAAAAAGAAGCAATACAAAATTATCCGTCCACGTTTAAAATGCATATATTATCATATAATATCATAATATCATATATTCACATATTAAATTTCCAATAGTTACTTCGTTAAATAAATTCCTTCAATTTCATGTCATTTCCGCGACAGTGAATTCCGCAATTAAATCCATTAAAGAACGCAAACGGACCGACAAAAAGTTTCCAAAAAATCTAGGAAACAGTGTTTCGCAGCGGCGAATAAAAAGATGGCGAATCGAGGCCGTGTGTCGGATAGGACAACGAGCTCGGACGAATCGTACACGTCCAGGTCGATCAACCGAGAGTGAATTTCCGTCTGGCTCTGGCGACCGCGTTCGCCAAGAAATCAGATTGCGGATGAAAGAGAAATCCGTGGCTGTGAATGCGGCGGAGAGGGAGCGGCAGCCGTCGGCTTGGCTCATGGTTCATTAAAATCAAGAAAGTCTTGGGCGGGGATGGAAAGAAAGAAGGAAGCGGAGGCCAGGCCAGCAGGAAGAGACACGAGAAATGGCCGATTCCCGCGACTTTTCGTCGTTCGTGTATTCCTTCCTCTCCGTCCGCTGCCATTTCGGTTTCTCCTCCGCCCCCGTGCGCTCGCAGCCGGTTCCTTTCTTTCGGTTCTTTCTTTATTTATTTATTTCTTTCTTTCTCAGGCTCCTTCCTCGGCTTCTTTTTCCCTCCACCTTCACGCGGAAACGGGTTCGTTGCGTGCGCTCTGACACACGCTGCAACGCGCATAAACAACGTTCCAGGTTATCAGGAAGCGAAGAAAGCGGCCTCGAATAAAAAGCCCAAAAAATGAAATTTCTCTGGGCGTATTTATACGTACATTGTCCCGTCCGGGTCGTTTCTCTTACACCGACCCCTTCCCCTTTTCTCTCTCTCTCTCTCTCTCTCTCTTTCTTTCTCTTTCTCTTTCGCGCTCTGTTTGAAGACTCGCGGTTTTTGCCGCCATTCTTCGCGATTTTCGAGATTTCTCCCAATTGCTCGCGCACCGAGTCGCTCCAGCTGGAATTGTCTTCCTGTTTGTCGTTGCATTTTCAACGGGAACCCTTCGTACAGGCTTTCATTGTTCCTTAATTGGACGCACGCGATTTTCTGCAAATTCGCGTGATGCAAATTTTTCTACGCTTCTTGAAAATTGAAATTCTTCTGCGTTGGAATATTATTCTGTCTCTTTACAGTTAAATAACTTTTTAATAATTGAAACAGGCGACTTGACTTTTGTGGAGCGACTAGAAGCATCGATTTACTAAGTGATATGCAAGAATAATTTTTAAATAATTCTAATTGGTAGAAATTACGTGGCGAAGTAGAAAAGACATTTTTTTTAATATTTTTATTTCGACTCGTAACGAAAATTAAAATATATATAAAATAATAGAGATGTAAGAATTTGTGGAGTTTAAATAGAAACTGACAAAGAATCGTGAAAAATTACGATTTTTACCATTTTCGATGGCATTGTAGCTCGTGTGTATGTCGATCGATTTTAATGAATTTTTCTGCATGTGTATAACAAGCATAGATCTACTAGATGCGTCTTTAAAGTTTTTAGTACATGGCTCAATTAAAAAATATTTAAAAAGTTTCGTTTTTATTGGTCATGCAATTCATACCAATTCCAATATTTACAAAATTTATTTTGCATATCATTTATTAAATCAATGCACTTAATTGCTCAAGAAAATTCAAGACGTTTAGTCCAATCTTAAAAAAGTTATTTAGGCTTGAAAAGTGTCGGAATACTCTGCTGTACATTTATTTTTATTTCTATAAATGTTTTTTTATAGATTTTATTTTTAGATATTTTTTATAGATTTCTATAGATATTTCAATTGCAATTGCAATGGCGACGAGCAGCGCCTCGTCTCGAAATTCAGTCGTTCCATTTCAGATTATCGTTTGAACGAAGAGTTTTAAGCGTTCTTTGATGTAGCATATTCGTTGAGAATGTGAATAACAGACTGCGGATTTTAATGCAAAAGAGAAGTTGGAATTAATTTCAAGGTGCAGAGGCTTTATGGACAATCTACTTGTTTATTCAACAATTTTAATTGCCTGGGAAACACTTTTAGTATTTTTTGTTTTCAAATGCTAAAATGTATTATAAAAAGAGTGGTTTATAACATTTAAATTTTCATTGAACAAAAAAGAACGAAGAGAGAAGAAGAGAGGTTAAACATTCGTTTCCACGTTCGTTGGCAAGAAAATGATGAGAAAACGGTGTTCGTGCTCGGTCCCAATGCGCTCTCGCGTAAATACTAATTATTACGTTAATATTTTCCAATTAAACCGCAATTAAAAATAACCGTGCACTTCCCGGTGAAATTCATCGAAACAGAAAACATTCTATTGGCAAATTTAACATTATTAAACGGTAATTCGCCAATTATGTGGACGCGTATGCGGGCGTCGCTTCCTGGTAAAAAAATTACACAACACAGGCCGAACATTGCGGCAATCATTTCTACAGAATTCGAATGAATCAACTGCGCCGGGGAAAACGCATTATAAAGTGAAAACAATACGGAAATATACAGAGTGTCTCGTAAATATTGCGCTTCCTTCAAAGGGACGATTCCTGAGATTATTTCGAATAACTTTTCCCTTTGCGAGAATCTTCTCCGAGGTTTCGTTAAGAAGTTTCTCGAGAAAAACATGGGCCAATCAGAGCGCAGTTGCAGCGACTGAATTCGGGCTCGGTCAACGCCCACGCGACGCGACGCCGCGCTCCGATTGGTCCCCGTTTTTCGCTGATAACTCCTCAACGAAGCCTCGGTGAGGATTTTCGCAAAGGAAAAAGTTACTGCAAATGATCTCGGGAATCTCCCGGTGCATAGGAGCGCAGTATTTCCGCGACACCCTGTGCAGAAATAACGTCGAATGTCTGAGAAGAGAGGATGCGTCGAAGAGAGATCGAGGCATTCACCACGCGGAAGGCCGCCGGTAATAAAAATCGACAATTAATTTGAAATTATAAGCAGCGCGAGTTAAATATAATTTACGAGCACTAATCCTCTTCGAGTTTATGTTCCACTTAACTATGTCTTTTTCTTTGAAACCGACGTGGCGTCTGGAAAAAGGAACGGAGAGAAGAGGCAGCAGGCAGGCATTCTTGAATATCAAGCGAACCGTTCCATCGAAACGAAACTGCAATTGGCCACTCGTTAATTCGAATAATTATGAAACTCGGCTTCGCCGTGTGTAGTCGACGCGCTCGTAAGTCGCTTTAAAATGTCCCGTAAATCTAACTTTCTCCGTGCACACCGAAATGCTTATCAGTGACAATTTCACCGGGGGTAGAGGCGATATTCGAGAGAAACATTATGTGTGTACATTTCTCCATTCTCGTCGCAGCCTGTTCGTCCAGTTTCGCCGTTTCCTATCGCTTTTCAACGGCAAAGGATATTCTGGCTGCGGATTTTTAAACGGGACATTCTTTTGGTCGACCCTGGCGAAAAAGAGCCAGATTAACATTTGTTTCCTCTTTGATCATTTTAGTGGATCGAAAATATGCTTACATTCTTTTAAGGTGGCTGCTTTATTAACCCTTTGCCCTACGATTTATTTTATGGTTCTGAACGATAATATTAATTAGGCTGTGGATTTTTAAACAAGACAATTCTCTTGGTCGACCGTAGCAAAAAAAACTAAATCAAAATTTGTTTCTTCTTTAATCGTTTTAGTGGGTCGAAAATACTTTTGAATGTTTTCAATTTTTCTGCTCTTTGAACCTTTTGTCCTACGATTTATTTTATGGTTTTAAACGATAATAATAATAATAAGGCTGTGGATTTTTAAACAGGGCATTTTCTTGGTCGACTGTAGCAAAAAAGAACCACATTAAAATTTGTTGCTCCTTTAATAATTTGGGTGGGTCGAAAATGTTTTCGTGTATCGTTTAAATTCTTGCAATTCTTCATCTTTTTTAACCCTTTGACTTACAATTTATTTTACGGTTGCAGTTTATGGTTCAAAATTTGCTAAAAGGAATAAAAAATCTATATCTATTGTATGCCTACATGTTCTCTAATAGATATGCATTAAAAGCAACCAAATATAATATTATTTTGATTTAAGGGAAATTAATAACAAGCACATTTATTACACTTTGCATTCCAACCAAGCAAGCAATTTAATCAGTACACTAATCAAGCAGCATATGTCAGCAAAATATAAATAAAGAAAATTGAAGTAAAGAAAATGTAGAAAATATAAATAAAGAAAATTGAAGTAAAGAAAATATAAATAAAGAAAATTAAAGTAAAGAAAATATAGGAAATATTAATTAGGGAAAATTAAAGTAAAGAAAATATAGAAAATATGAATTAAGGAAAATTGAAGTAAAAAAAATATAGAAAATTAAAGTAGAGAAAATATAGAAAATTAAAGTAGAGAAAATATAGAAAATTAAAGTAATGAAAATATAGAAAATATAAATAAAGAAAATTAAAGTAAAGAAAATATGGAAAACATAAATAAAGAAAATTAAAGTAGAGAAAATGTAGAAGATATAAATAAAGAAAATATAGAAAATATAAATTAAGGAAAATTAAAGTTCGCCTACTGATATTTCGTCATGAACGCGAAGAATTCGCGATCTAATAATAATAATAATAATGTTGTTAGGTATTCGAATAAAGGGGCTAGGTGCAACGTCCCGTGAAATGTTTTCGCTAACGACGCCATTTGTCCGAGGAGAAACGTCACTGCTTGTACCGAGTTGTCTCTATCGAAGTGAAATTCTCGCTGATAAGCATTTCGGTACGGGGAAAGCGGAGCTCTATGGGATGTTTCGAGAGCAATTCGTAACGATAACGGCTCCTCTTCTTTCTAAGGTTAATGCGGCTCTATGTAAGCAATCAGCAATCGTGCCACGTTGGAAAGATTAAGCAGACAGTTAACTATCTCACAATTATCCTGGAGTATATCTCAGCTCGGCCACGTGGAATTTGAATCGCTCCCGTAAAAGTCGAGCGGCAATTTGTGTTCCTGTTCGCGGAAGGTATCTGCTTTCATCATCGGAGACGACGATCGTTTATTTTTATTGTTAATATCAATGCTAGAATCGCGATCGCGCGAGACGGACGCGTTCGTTTATCGTTTTTCTTCCAAATCTATAACTGCGTAAAAATTCTTCGCAACTATAATGTTCACACATTCCGAAGGTATTTAGGATTCTCTTCTTTATTGAAGACTCCAGACTTTTTTGCAAACTTCAAACATTTTTTAAAGCTCCTACATCTCTTCTGCAAGCCCCTGTAATTTACAGATGTTTCTTTGCCAGGTTTTATTTATTACCATAAACCTGTGTCTTTGGGAGCTTCTAATCATTTCTATAGATGTCTAATATTCTCCTGCAAGCTCTTATTCACTTTCGCAAGTTTTGAATATTCCTTCGCGACCTCTTAATTATTTTCTTTTAACAAGCCACTAACATTTTTCCACGAGCCCCTAAAATTGCCAAGGTAAATTTACCATGTTTCTGCAAGCTTCTACATTCTTCACGGGCCCCTGAGCTTTCCTGCGAGACACCAAATTTCGTTCCCAATGTTTCTACATTCATCTAACACCTTTGACTTCTTTCACAATTTCGCAGTGATTTTCACACAGACTTTAGAAACATTTTCAAAAATGGCCACGGGTCCTACACATGGTATTCGAGGCCTTAGCCCTTAGCATTCCAATGGCTCCCCCGAGGCGACACCAAAAATTGACATAATATTGTTCAAAACAATTTGTACATTGCAAACGTTTGTAATTAAGAAATTAGTAAAAATTGTACTAAAGGAAATGAACCACTTGCAATGGAATTATTCTAGGATAGAAAAATGCCTCGAGTTACGAATTAAAATTGCTCGGAGCCCAAAGGGTTAAAGGTAGACCCGAAATACCGTTGCGAGTGTCCCGAATAAATTGAACGAGCCAGCGTTTCGTCGGAACAGGTAACATTCGTGTGTTCGTTGCTTTAACATACTCGCGAGGGAAAGTTATCGTTCTTACCAAATTCTTTCTCCTCTTTCACCCCTCTCCTTGTTCCTCCTCTCCTCCGCTTAGGTGAACCATAGCCCCCTAGAAATACCATCGAATAGAAACCGTTCGAATCCGAGCGCCGACTCACTTTTATTTCCAGCCGAGTGCCGTCCGACGGTTCGACAAATAAAAAAAAGACGGACGAACAGGTGAGAAAAATCTGACTAATTGCGTGGCCCCGGTTGGTATAGTATCGGCATAGGTATCGCTTCGATGAAACGATGACGCGCGCGTTTTATAATGGCGCCGGCTCGCAACAGGTCCGGCGATCGTTTTACGAGTACCTTTTGAAATGTTCGCGGCGCCGGGACGTTTATTGCTGCGAAGGAGAAAGCTCGAAAGCTGGGCGGAAACGGAGCCGTTTCCATACACTGGGTGTTTAGAAAAACTGCATACTATAGTGGATAGATATTAATGCGTGCACGCTTCCTGGGAAATAAGTCCTGTTCCTTCGAAACCAACGATTTCGATCGTTTCTCGCTCGATCTTGGCCGGAGAGACTCGATGGAAACTGAATTAGATAAATTCTAATTTGAGATCTGAACCTTGGAAATGTCTAGTTGCTCGTTAGAGCGACTATCACTTCCGTGATAGTTGTTTAAAAAATTGGATAATCAAATAAACTTGGTTTTGTCGAATTTGTTACGCTGAAGGAACGGAAGCGGCCAGAGTACCAGACTTGATTACTCTACTGCAGGCTGTTTCTCGTTGCACCAATCACTTCGGACAGAACTTTTATGGGACCCCATGTAGTCCAAAGCAAATTAGGCGAGGTTTATGTCATCGTTTCGCTGGTCTTGCGTACGTTTATGAAATATTACGAATTTTGGCGTTTTTACGGCGACCGAGAATCGGGGATTTGGACTTCTAGAATTTTTATTCCAGAAATTGTTTGTTGGATCGAGTTAAAAATTGTTAAATTTTAAAATTAAAAAAAAAAGAATTACTGTATAATTTTCAATTGTAAAAATATTCTTACAACGGTACAATCTTCACAGATTCACATAAAAAAAGATTCGAGATGTCCACTGTTTAGTCGTAGAAACATCGTAAATTAACTTGTATCTAATTAATTTAAGCAGGCAAGTTAATCAACGGAAGTAACACGTGTCAATAAAATATGCAGAATCTTTGCCTCTCCTTTTAACTGTCTACAACAGACCAATATGTATAAACCTATACGAGTAATTAATTTTATGCAACGTTGTAATAATGAATAAAAAACATCGAAAATTTCTGAAAAATATTAAACTACAAAAATATTCTTTAATAATATTAAGAGACGAGAAAACTTTCTTTTCCTCCTAGATTTTTCCTAAAACGTAATTACCTCTGAATATTCATAATAATTCGGTACTTAAAGATATCAAGAAGAGTCTTGAGCCACATTGTAAAGAATTACTTAAAGAATAATCTATAAACGTTCTAAATTAAATAAATTAAATTAAATAAAATTAATTAATTCTAAATATTATTAAAGCGTCTTTGATATTTTAAAAATCGGCTTCGATAATTATTCAAGCACAAAATAATAATACTAATCATCTTCTTGAGAATACGAATCGAACTTCTAGAACTTCTAGAACTTCAAAGAAACACTTTCCCAATTTCTTTTGCCACAAGTTCGCATAGAAACATTCAGATTCCGTTCGACCGAAGCCCATCTTACTCATCTCATCGTATTAGGTGTCACTGTCGATCTTTTTTCACCTGATCAGAAAGTCGCCAATTATTCTTCTCACGATCAGAGATCCATAAATCTCTCTGAATCCGACTTTATACGGTTTCTTTCTTGACACTATGGTCATGCATTTTTCATCCGCGGAATCATTAATGTTTCTTCTCGATTTGGCGGTCACCGATTTCTTCTCGATGCTTCGACTATCTCGTTCTTTTTTTTTTTTTTTTGTTTGCCACAGACACAGTAGACTTCACAGAAGCCGACTTTTCCTCTCAGGATCACAGAGTCATCAATCTCTCTCCTTCTTACGGTGATCACCGCTTTCATTTGTACGCCGCAATTATCATGTCTCCTCCTGGACAGCGCAATCGTCCGAGTTATCCGTGTTATCTCGTTTCGGAATCGAACATAAACAGACTGCGACCGTATTTTATAATTCCTCGCGAAACTACACGCGAGAACGGACATTAAGTGGGCACGCTTCGATGGAGATAGTTCCTTCATTAATTGTTCAATTAGGTTCAAAGTATGACGACGCTTGTGCTCGGTGAATCCGCGACGGACGCGTCGAAAAACCTGTGAAACAGTTTTGATTCGCGCGCTTCTCGGGTAACGGTTCATCGAAACGTTTCAAATTTTCGCGCCAGGGTCCGCCATTTTGGTCCTAACAACGCAGAAACCAAGAAATACTTTGCAAACGCATATTTGCATTGCAAAATCATTAAACTAGTAATTAAATAGCTGAAATTGATATAAACGTATGGATATAGGTATTGTAAATAGCGATTTTCCATAATCATTACTATTTATTGCTTAGGAGAGACTTTGAACAGAAATATTACAAATTTTAGCGCCACCGTCCGCCATTTTGGTTTCCCCAAAGCAAAACTCAAGAAATACTTTGCAAACGCATATTCGCATTGCAAAATCATTAAACTAGTAATTAAATAGCTGAAATTGATATAGAAGTATGGATATAAGTATTGTAAATAGCGATTTTCCATAATCATTACCATTTGTTGCTTAGGACTTCGAACAGAAATATTACAAATTTCTTCACCACTGTTCGACATTTCCGACCTCTCATCGCAGATAACCTGTAACCGTTGTTAAAACCGCATAGCTTCGTTGTAAAATGAACAAAATCATCATTTAACATCTATAAAAATTACAATTTTCCATATCCATTAATAATTCTTGTTTACAAAATCGTTTCAAGTGAAACATTTCAAATTGATCCATAATCATTGAAACGATCGAATTCAGAGTCTAACGTGGATTTACAATTCTGAAATAAATTCTGAATGAAATTACACTTATTGTATAAGTTATTAAAATTATTGGAAGGTAGTAGACGTCGTGAGAAATTATATAAATTATAAAAATGCTCCCCTATTAATTTTTAGTGGCTGTTAAAATAGTTGAAAGTATGCCTCTTTGCAGAGCACTGCAGCAGACGACATATTTTTGAATTTTTTATTTTAAATGGAATTTTTATTTATTTTTTTAATGGTACTGTATCGTTGATTACAGCAATCGATTCCTTCGATCATTCCGTCCGCGAGTGATAGGAAACGAAGTCACAGAAAAATTGATCAGTTTATCGAATCCCATATTTTTTTATCTGCAAAAACTATGACAGGAGATGTGATAAGTCACGTGATATTGACAAACATTAGTGGCACGATGAGTCAATGCTATCGTGTATTACAAATGTTAGAATGAAGCACATCTCGCGAAGTGGTCGATTGACAGTGACCTTAGACTTGCATCGTTTCCGTGTAGAAGGATTCGCAGTAACAATGTAACGTCATTTCCATTTATTTAAAAAGTGTCATTGCACTTTGCACGTACGTAATTGTCTCATGACACGGCAGAGTCCGTTATGTCGAATAGAGTGCAATAATTAAAGCGTGATTCCAGGTTAATCTCGCTCGAGACGCGCCCGTAAATCAGGCAACGCAGCAGTGATAGTGATTCTCATCTTAATTCGCGTAGGGAACCTTTCTAGCCTCCATAAGACAATAATTATCTCCAACGAATGATAATAATCTTATACTCACATCACTTTTTGCTTCTATTTCAATATAATTTATTAAAATTCAGTCGATAATTTTACTGTCAATTTCGCTTGAAATATAATAGTAGAACTGACAACGCAACCATGGCAGTGGTTCTCAACTTAACTCGATCGTGGGATTTTTCTCAATCGTATAAACAATTTTCATCTGTATCGCACAGTGAAATATATTGAAAATTTGGCCAAATACGTTCACCGCTTACATTTATAGCCTCGAAAATGATAAACGAAATGAATTTTACTAAAAAAGATAATTTAGAGCTCAAGATTAATTTTATTCCTTTCTAGCAACTCATCTTCAAGACATTTAGAGTCACAAATTAAGTTCTTTAAAACTGAATAAATATATTTAATTAATTTAAACAATTTACAAGTCAAAGTAAATTTTCTTCTCTTCTACCATCTCATCTTCAAGACATTTAAAGTCTCAAATTAGGTTCTTTAAAACTAAACAAATATATTAAATTAATTCAAACAATTCACAACAGCTCAAAATAAAAATTCTCCCTTTCTATCATCTTATCTTCAAGACGTTTAGAGTCCAAAAACCATATACTTTCTATTAAATAAATATATTCAGTTATTTTAACAATTCACAGTTCAAGGTCAACTTTCTTCCCATCTTCAAGACATTTAGCGTCCCAAACCATATACTTTCGATTAAACAAACATACTTGGTTTATTTCGATGTTTATATCGAATATTAACTTAACAAATTTTCAGAAGAAGGTTTCCACGTGTCAGAAGCGAAGTTTCAGTTCAGCAATTAATATTATCGTGATCGGTCGTAGGTGGTACTGGTTCGTGGCAAAGTTATGGGGTTTACGATTCGGATTGAGAGCCTCTGGAATTGGCCCAATAGGAATGATCGACCTGTACAAGGTTGCGTCCATCGAGGCCCGAGATGTCTCGCGTTCCAGCATTGCAGTTCCCATGGGACCACGTGCTGCGAATGTCTCTGTACCAACGGTTGCACGCTCGTGTGCATCCGAGCGGGATAGGAAACGATTTCCAGGAGGTCTGGAGGCTATCAGAGGAGCGGCCAAGGACGTGTTCGTGGCTCGTTGCGTTTCAACCCGTTACGCGCGAGCTCTCGTAACTTATAATCGCAATATTCGCGACTAGACTACCGATGGGATCAAGTTCAATATGTGCGTCCACGAGTATCGGCCGATTCGATATCTCGCTCGATGGAAAAATAACCGGGAACAGGCTGCTCCACAAAACGCGGTCCTCGAAATCAATCTTGCCGCGACACGCATCGATCGATGCATTCCCATTTCCTCTAGGAACCTCTGTCGTAGATGAAGAAGGGAAAATTAATTGTGTACAGGAGGTTCTAGAAAATGTGGTCCATTGATACAATTTTTCCAAGGCGAACACAAATTTTGGCATCCTTTAATTAATTCTAGCTTCGATACCTTACTGAGGATGTAAAATTAGCTGTGTACAGGATGTTACATAAATTGTGGTCCATTGATATAATTTTCTCAAGGTAAACAACAAACTTGGCATTATTTTATCTCCTCTAGCTTTGATATTTTATTAAAGATGCAAAATTAGTTGTATACAGCACATCACATAAAATGTGGCCCATTGATATATATTGTTTCAAGATGGACATCGATCGTCGCATTTTTTAATTCGTTCTCAAGCTTGGATCCTTGATTTAGGATGCAAAATCAGCTGCATACAGGACGTTCTATGTAACATGGTCCATTGAAATAACTTTTCCAAGAAGAACATTAACTATCTCATTAGCTAATTTGTCCTCTAGCTTCGATCCTTGACTTACGATGCAAAAGTTAACTGTATACAGTAAGTTACATAAAGCGTAACCCATTTAAACCATTTTCCCAAGATGAACATAAATCGTCTCATTTTTTTCAATGTTCTCAAGCCTTGACTTCATTTCATAAAATGTGGTCCATTTAAATCATTCTTCAAAGACGAACATTAATTATCGAATGTTTTTATTTCTCCGCAAACTATGATCCTTTATTCAAGAAGTAAAATTAGCCGCATACAGAACGTTTCATAAAATGTGGCCTAATGTCGTGGTTCAATTTTCTAATCCAATTTTGCGGTTCAATTTTATGGTTCAATTTTACGGTGCAAATTTATGGTTCAATTTTTATTGTGCAACTTTTTGGTTCAATTTTTATGGTGCAATTTTGTGGTTCAATTTTATGGCTCAATTTTACGGTGCAAATTTGTGGTTCAATTTTTACTGTGCAATTTTGTGGTTCAATTTTTATGATGCCATTTTGTGGTTCAATTAATATTGTGCAATTTTGTGGTCCAATTATTATTGTGCAATTTTGTGGTTCGATTTTTATGGTGCGATATTATGGTCTGATTTTTATGGTGCAATTTTGTTGTTCAATTTTTATGGTGCAATTTTGTGGTTCAATTTTTATAATATAATTTTGTTGTTCAATTTTTATGGTGCAATTTTGTGGTTCAATTTTTATAATATAATTTTGT
>CM052092.1:4884342-4908988 GCA_028453745.1 Agapostemon virescens
GGTTCAATTGTTATTGTGCAATTTTGTGGTTCGATTTTTATGGTGCAATTTACTGTTTCAATCAAATCTTGCAGCTCGTAAATTCAAATTGACACCAGCTTCCGCAACTCTATTAACATCCTCTGGAAATATTATTTGCAGATAAATCTCGTCGAATGTTTGTGTTGGCACTCTTAAATGGGTTGCGCTCGTCCATGCAAATCTATCAATTTTTTTGCTCGAATGTGTAACAGATCAACAATTAAATGTAAATTTATTTCTTCCGTCGCATGCCTCGCCATGCCGCAAAACTTTGTTAGAATTTATGGAATCTTCTACTTCGCCGTGTTCTGCATACATTATCCTGCGAATGCGCAAACATCCGCGCGAACGGTGTAATTCGCTGTTTTAGAAATCGCCGATTAATCGTCGGCGAGCCTTGATAACATTTTCTCTAAAAGAAAATCATTGTTTAAGAAATTTCTCGTGATCGTTCAACTAAAACGGAATATCGGTTCGAGACATTAAAAATCTATTAACGTCAATTATTGACAATTTCCATACTAAAACTTGTGCAGAACAACTGTAATACCTCGACCAGTAATACAGTGAGTCTATTAAACATCAATTAAAAATGAATTCAATATTTCTGCAATATATATGCGCGAACAGAATGCACAGCAGTTGATGCAACAATACACCAATGTGGAAAAATTTATTTAAAAACGATCATGTGTACAAATATTAATTCCTAAACTTTGTTAACTTCCATCGATTACAACAATTTCAAAATAGAAAACGCATTTGCAGCCAACTTTTGCGCAATTGCCTGGGAGAATTTCGATTACGCACAAAAATCAATGTGCCAACGCGAATTTCCTTCGTCATTTCGAATCATCGGCCTGTTTTCCTATAATCCGATCCAGTAAATGAGATCGTCGCGGTTTCAGACCGTTCGCCATAAATTTCTGTCACAGTATAGCGAGCGCAAAGTCGACGGGAAACGTGTCGATTGTGTATGTAGATACATATTACCTTAATTGCTGGTCGCCTATGTCCTTGCGGCACACCTGTATACACCTGTATTAAGCTGCTCGATCGTACGAACGAGCGAGCATGCGAGCGAGCGAACGAGTGCCACGTTTTGTGGTCGAACTATTAGAAAAAAAAAAATATTTATCTATAAGAGAGACATGCCAATTTGCCTGGTGTTTCGCGGAACGCGAATATATACTGGCCTATGGGAACAAGAAATGCGAACGGCAGCACGTTCTACAGCTGTTAGAACCGAGAATGAATCGGTTCTGGTTAAAACAATTTGACCACACCGCGAATCGTAATCAATTTTACGCAATTATCCCGAGCCTCGAGCATGATTGTTATTCGCCAGGACGTGTCGGACGTTGTTTTACAAGCACCGTGACATAGAATATTACTTGTAATCAGTCTGCGGATCTTTATGCTAAAGAAATATTTTCCGGCTGCAGCTGGCGTTCATCGTGGAACCAAGAAATATTTTCAAGGCGCGGAGCCTCGTTGCAAAATCTATGAAACTGTCAAGGATATTGTTATGACTTGTAGGTATATGGTTAATAGAATTTTCGGAGATTGCTATTTTGCAAATTCTATCGTTCGTTGTCTATATACAATTCGTGCAAGGGAAACGATTTAAATTCCCGCGCCACCATCCGACATTTTGGTCCTCCCACCGCAACAACCAAGAAATACTTTGCAAGTGTATATTCCAATTGCGAAGTCATTGAAACTAGCGATTAAATAGCTAAAATTTGTATAAACGTGTGAATATAACTATTGTAAATAACGATGTTCCATAATTATTACCATTTGCCAAATATTGCCACAAAATCGCTAAATATTGAAGGTAACCCCCTTCTTAAAATCGCGAAAAATCTTTAGGTCTCCGATTCTTTTGTAATTTTGGCTACACGTTTCTAGACACGTGGTCAGAGTGTATGCCAAATTTTAGGTCGATCAGAATCGAATTGCAGCCGTGGCGCGACTTTGAAATTTCGGGGCGTTCAATGGCGAAAATGGGAAAAATGGGGTTGCTAAAGGATAGCTTCCTGAAGTCCCCTGAAATGCTAGCCTAAAAAATGAGGGCTCTTCTTAAAGAGGAAGGTTTGAGGAAGATTTTGCCGTTGGGCTCATGTCGATATCTCTAATAGTTTGGTCGTGGCACGTCTTCAAAGATTTGCCAAATATCAGCAAATATTGCTAAATATTGAAGGTAACCCCCTTCTTAAAATCACGAAAAATCTTTAGGTCTCCGATTCTTGTGTAATTTTGGTTACATGTTTCTAGACGCGCGGTCAGAGTGTATGCCAAATTTTAGCTCGATCGGAATCGAATTGCAGTCGTGGCGCGACTTTGAAATATCGGGGCGATCAATGGCGAAAATGGGAAAAATTGGGGTTGATAAAAGATAGCTTCCTGAAGTCCCCTAATATGCTAGCCTAGATTTTGAGAGTTCTGCTTAACACGTTAAGCGCATTACGTTACTCGACTGTTTATACTCTGATTCGTCCATCGGCGAGCGGCCCGCCTGACGGCTAAACGTGGCTTGATCGGAACGGTACAGAAATTCGGTGTGGCGCTTAACGTGTTAATGACGTATACCTTATAATAAGTATTGCACGAAGTTTTAATAGATGCAGTCTCGTTATTATTACAAAGCAATGTATATCGTTGGATTTATTGTTCGGTAGTTCTAGTGTTAAAAATGGAGAATCTCGAAGTAAATTTCGCAGAGCTATCAATTTTGCCAAAATCCATAAATATGGAGTAATATTTAGAATCTTCAAAAACTCTGATTTCCAAATCCATCATCACTTACCATCGCACATAAAATCATTCTAAACAAGAAATTTCAAATTTCTCCGTGCCCGACCAACTGTTCCAACCTGCCGTTGCAAAAACGGACAAATAATTTGCAAGCGTATAGGTTCAGCGTACAACCAGAGCATGGAGATAACGGTGTACATGCGCAGCTCGGCAGACTCGTTGAAATATGCCACGTGCGAGCAAGAATTCTTCCCGGTGGTTTCACGAGCACGCTGATAAGGCGTAATGGATGCGCCGACGCCGTTGCAGCGGCTCCGCTCCGGTGATAAATTTCAAAAGCCCGCGAATTTGATAATGAAGCGCCGGCTCTCGATATCATGGTCATTACACGCATAGTTTCGTAATTTCGTCCGGGGGTTTTGATACTCGTATTACTCGAGGCTGTATCCAGTTAAGACATTCGCAACCGGTGACGTAATATTACGTCTGTTCATAAGCTGCAGCTGATTGCAGTTAACGCGAAGTTACGCGCTTAGATAAGATACAGCTGATTGCTGACGAGGCGAAGTTACGTGGCTGCTCGTGCTACAGCTGATCGACTATGACGTAAAATTACGCTATTGTGTAAGGCGTTGGAGAAAACTGCATCGCGCCGTTCGTCATCTCAAACACGGCATTTTGGCATTTTTTGAAAATTAAATTTTTCACCCATATTTTGGGACATGCGGTTTTCTCAGGAAGATTTTTCTACATTTTTAAATGCTCTTCCAGTGCTTAATTATTTTTTTTAAATTGTTAACCGTTTGCAGTTGAAGCTGTTTTAACTAGAAAAGCATTTCTTCTGACTTAGTATATTTTCATTCTACATGAATTATTTCAACTTACGTTCGTGGGGTTTTCTATTGCTGCTAGTTGCTGCTAAATTTTTAGCAATTTCTTAGATACAAATATAGCGATGTTAAAATTGTTTTCAATAATATTATGGCAATTTTTCGTTGCGTCTCAGAGTTGCCATAATGAAGAATTTCTTCTTGGTGAATAACCCTTAAGAAAATAATAGAAGCAGTCGAAGTTTGCCTGTCGAACGGACTGAACAGCGAATTCGATCACATTTATACAAATTGTGCTTTCGTTGGAAATAGTTATTGATTTGTAAATAAATAATTATTATATTATTTTCATGACAGCATAATGAATTACTGTGGCACAATATATATAATATTCAGACAGAAAGAGTAACATTCAGAGAATTTTATAATATTTTATATATGTCCTAGAACATTAATTCCATCAGGAAGATTTTTCTGAAGCTTTTGTGCATCTTCGAATAGAAAGTACGGTGGAAGAAATTAAAAAAAAATTATAACATCGGATTCAAATAAAATTTTTTAATAAAATGTGTGGATATGTTATACCGTATCTTACAGAAGTCACTGATTAATTTTTGCAAGTGCTCAGATTATGTCCAGCATAATAAGTGTTGAGAAAGAAGGAATACTTGCTCTAGGGGAGTTAGACTTCGTTCGAAGCGAATGAAAATTCTTCTGGACTCTGCGTCGGTCGGCCGATAAGATCTGTAATCAATCGCAGCACTTTCTAAAATTATTTCAACTGTACTAGACCGCCGAGGAACGAAACAATAAAGTTCCTACTGTCGGCCAGCTGGTCTTCGTTCCTCGCAGCGACGTCGAAGAAAAAAAGAAAAAAGTAGAGCAATGAATATTTATCGAGAAAGCAATTCGCGGTTTTCAGGTATGTGCTGCGATGATTGTGTGTTTACGGAGCAGTTTATGGTATCGGAATCCCGCATCGTAATCCTTTTCCTGTTTCCAGACGCGTAATCGCCGAGCGAGCGGTAACGTGCGTCGGTAATTAGAGAAGAGCGCACTAATTGGAGCGTGCTCGAAAAGAGAAAGCATTTTAAGGAACGCACCGTGTACTTCCGGCAGCCCGGGGATCCCTGGTTCGCAAACTTCTGCTCGGACAATTATGTAAAAAAAGAAAAGAAAAGGCACCGCTCGACTTTTCCGTAAAACTTGAAAAGTGAAATTTCTTTACGCCGATCTCCTTTTCCGCGAGGGAACTTCGTTATTCGTGCTTCATTCTTCGTTCTATCGCCGTTAAAGGATCTGCCGCGTACGAATCGTCCACGTAAGAAGTACAAGGAAGGCTCTAATCTAATTAGAGGAAATGTCTAACGAATTTACCGAGTTCGCGCTTTTTGTTTGGCTGGGAACAATAAATTACGGTGGAACTCGTTAAGACGTAATTCCTGTACGAAACAAGTTTGTTCGGGCTTCCTGTTCGGACGAAGAATTAAATTATTAAAGTTAATAAATATTTATATGTATAATACTTTATGGTAGTTTAATTGTAATATGGTAGAAATATACAAAACTCTGAATAACGGCCATCTTTCATTTTTTGACAACCGAATTTTCTTCATTCATTTTTCTTTTTTGCAATAACTGTAATACTGCAAAACTGCAATAATATCTGCATATTACTTTTATTTCCAAAACGATTGTCAAGAAGTCTGACTTTATCCAAATAATTTTCAATTTATTTGTACGTCACCGTTCATTCCGTAAGGAGACGTTTCAAATGTTTCTTTTTTAATTTTATAGCGCCATAGTTTGTTGCATAACAATGTCCGAAGACGTTACTTTGGATAAAAAATATCGTTACGTTCGCGTTCGTTGGTAAAAGAAAAACGACAGTGGTCGGTACCGCAAGTTGTCATTGACGTCAATCAGAACGGATTCAACGGAGAAACGCTATCAGCGCATGGCTGCCATTTTCCCCCTTTGCTGCAAGAAGAGGAACCAAGATGGCAGACGCCACTGACTTACGATCAGTAAATCTCGTACTGTTGTCGGCGTTATCGATGATTTATGCGTGCGGTAAGCCGCTGTCATCTTCGTTGACGAACGATCCGTAAACCGCGTTTCCGTAAAAATCTATTAACCTCGTCGCCTCGACGATTGCATCGCCATTTTACGATCGAGATTCTGTCAATTACGACTGGCCAGTTCACAAATCATTCATCGGTCGATGATTGCTCGCTCGTTCGGGGGCGTGGATCGTTGGAAATTATATTCTCGAAATATTTACAACCAGAAATCGTTCCGTATTCTCTTTACACAAATGGAAATCAGTTTTACTGCGTTCGATACAAAGTTCCAAGCAGTTACGCGACAAACAATACGGCGACTAGCATAATTCGCTAAGAAACTATGGAGCGAAATAATCATATTTCTACGGTTGCCATAAAAATAACGTGGACCATTGTGCTTACAGAAGAAGTGACATTTCAAAATGATTAACATTGATCGTTTAGTATCACCTTCCTTCTTTTATTTCCACAATCTTCCGGAAGTTTGATTATTTTTTCTTCACGACTCTGTGGCGTTCCTTCTTATTAGAATTTTGTTATTAAGAAAAATTGTAACGGATAATTGTTGCTACAATCATGTGAGACTTCCGTGAATATCGCAAATGAACTTAAACTAAGTAATTCCTCATTTAATATTGCGTAGAGCAATATGGCGACGCTTACACTTCACTTGAAAACCATAGTACGAAATAATCATATTTTTACGGTTGCCATAAAAATAATATGGACCATTGTTCTAACAGAAGAAGTGGCATTTCAAAATGATTACTATTCCTTTAAGAGAAATTGCGATGGATAATTGCTGCTGCAATCATGTGGTACTTCAGTGAATATCGCAAATGAACTAAAACTGAGTAATTCTTCATTTTAAATTGCGTAGAACAATATGGCGACGCTCACACTTCACTTATAACCCATAGAACGAAATAATCATATTTTTACAGTTGCCATAAAAATAACGTGGGCCATTGTTCTAACAGAAGAAGTGGCGTTTTCAAATAATTACTATTCTTTCGTTGAATAATTAATTAATAGCCTTCCTCGTTTCGTTTCCATAGTCCTCTCGGATTTCGAATATTTTCTTCGCGACTCTGTTGCGTGGGTTCCGATTAAAATGTTGTTGTTAAAAGAGATAATTGTTGCCGCAACCATTCGAGACTTCAGTGAATATTGCGTGCGGATTAGAATTTTTGCAGAACGAGATCTGGAATCGATGGTTGCACGTTCCATTGGGATTGTACTTCATATAAACTCGATCGCGAGTTAGACCTTGATCACGGATTTCAGTTTCGCTTCGTATTCGATCTATCGTCCGAAATAGCCGAGTATCGGACTACCAAGGCCACAGGAAACCATCTCCAAACAAATGCGATTGTTTATCCGCGGCAAACGCGATGGCACGGTGCCGTTGTTGTCCATTATTTTTCCTGTGCCATTTGCTTTTTCTGTTTCAAACAACTGCGCACGGCACGCCGTTCGGAATCCACGGATTCGCGATTCCACTTCGGAGCAAAGTTCGCGCGAGAACGACTAAAAGAACGTCGAATGAAGAAAAATAATAGCAACATTTTATTTACGGATATTGCTTCATCGTTGTTGGTGTCGTCGGAAAATTTTATGTTCAACAAGGGAATTCGATTATTTTGGCGAAACTGCAACAGTTTTTTGTAGATCTGTAATTATACCGTGCGCTACTTACGGGAAATTTAAGGAAATTTATGACAGTTTATTTTCAATTAGTGCATACTACCGTGACTAATGCGGACACATTATAATCATAGTGAGTGGAGCGGCTAATGGTCGTAGTGTCCAAGGAAATATTCTGCGTTGCGATGCAAAAATTTGCAAAGTCATCCTGTCAATGTAAATAATCGATTGTACGCTATCATTCTATAAAAATTCGATTCCGTTATACGTGTGACTTATTTCTTCGTTTTATTGTTTCGTCTACGAAGAGATTTTCGTAAATTTTAACACTAAATCTGCTAAATGATTGGTGTTAGATTTTGTGTGTTTTCAAGTAATCAAGTTATAAAATTGCCTTCATAGAATTTCATTCGTTCATTCAAATAAATTTAAACTTGTAATTTTTACGAAACAAACCACTCTAAGCAATTTGAATCCTCGGTGCATCCAGTGTTAAGAAACAAACAGTTAAAGCATTTGAATTATTCGTAAATAGTCAGAAAACATATTTCGAGTATTTAAAATGTTTTTAGAAAAATTACAAAATCTATTTCGGGCATCTACGATATTATTAAAAAATCGCAAAAGTTGCTTTGTGCGTATAAAATGTTTTTAAAAAATCGTTAAAAATATTTCGGTCGTTCGCGAACGTTAAATTTCGAGGAAAAACAGTGACGTCGCTCGAACGTGCAGATTATGCGAACAACGGTGTAAAGTAAATAATGAGCCGCGACGAGTTAGGATTATGAAAGTGTAACGTTGCTCGTTGGATTAGAGTTACAGCAAGAAACCGTGGCGGATAATTGATATGTAACAAAGATAAACCGGCTGAAAGAACGGAAATCGCCGGTGGTTCATTAATAAAACGCATTTTCAAATCCCTTTCACCGGTTTATCGCGAATCAAGCCGAAGGTAAGGCGCGTTTCCACGAGGAACGCAACTGCGTGAGATTCTAATGGTAATTTTATTCCGCGGCGCGGCTTGAACGAATTCAAATTTCACCCGACCGCCTCGAGCGAAACTTGGAAAATCTACTCTCGATTTCGTGAAAATGTTTTCCACACCGATTTTCTGTCCACCTATAAACAAACAATTTTATTAGTAAATTCGTCACATGAAACACAGGGCGACACTATTTTAATCACAGAACATTATTTTAATATTTCCTAATTCATATACATTGTCATTGGCAATTGAAATTCGTGTTACTTAAACATTTTAACTAATTGATACAAAATTGAAATTTATATACCTTGGTATATCAGAAAAATTCAAATCTAATATTAGAACAATAAAACACAAAAGCTGAACTGTTTTTATCAACTTAAAAAGAATTTGAAACTTCCGAGGGGTCTCTAAAACTTCAAATAAAAATGGCGCTTGGCGGTCTTTCGCATTAAGATTTTGGCACGCGTCAAAATGGCGCGCTCGCAATTCATTAAGTAGCGAAAAGGTTCATATTAGCGAGAACAATCTCCAAATGCAATATTAGAACAAATAAATACAAAAGCTGAACAATTATTACCACCTTAAAAAGAATTCGAAACTTCCAAGAATTCTCTAAAACTCTAAATAAAAATGGCGCTTGGCGGTCCTTCGCATTAAGATTTCGGGACGCGTCAAAATGGCGCGCTCGCAATTCATTAAGTAGCGAAAAGGTTCATATTAACGCGAACAATCTTCAAATGCAATATTAGAACAATCAAACACAAAAGCTAAACAATTATTACCACCTTACAAAGAATTCAAAGCTTCCAAGGATTCTCTAAAATTCTAAATAAAAATGGCGATGGTCCTTAACACGGGTCGCGTCAAAATGGCGGGCTCTTCTACTATTTATCCACGATTATCCAAATTATGCACCCATGAAGAAAGCCTGAAGAAATTTATTTCTTCGCGTACATATTACAAAGAAAACGTCTGAAAAGTTCAACAGGCACGGTCTCGTTATTTTTACGAAGTAAAATATTGAAGAACAGTCTCTTTTAGTGCTCCGTAAACCTGACATTAATTTCGCAAGAAGAATCGCGATTGTCGCGTCCACCGCGGAACCAAATCGCCGTGTAGATTGATCAAAGCCTGCGAAATATCTGTTTTCCTGTTTCCATCAGCGAAACAACAGAGGAACAATTCGTCTCGATTTTTCCGTCAGTTGGCGGGACGCCCGTGACTCACTCCGTACTTGAAGCATCAGGTAAAACGCTCGCGTGTTGACGATTACGTAAAGGAATATCTCGTACGGTGGATCAGGGATGACGGGAGAGGAGAGGAGAGGAAAAAAAACAGAGGGAGAGACAAACAAAGAGAGACAGAGAGAGAGAGAGAAAGAGAAAGAGAAGAGGGGCGGGAATGTAGTAATTAGAGGCACGGTCTCGGTGTAACGAAGGAGCAGACCGGAGAACTGGTTCTACCGTTAACGGAAATCGTCTCCGGCCCGATTCAGAACAAGCCACTCGCGCCCTTTACGGCACTTCCGGTTTCGTTACGCGGTTCCAAACCAGTTAGAAACTCGGTCAAACCGATCCGACGATCGGTGCCACTTTTCCGCATACTTTTCGCACCGATTCGATCGCGATTCTCTCCCTCGTTCATTGCTAAATTATGATCGTCTTACGCGATACGGAGTCTCTTCGGACTACTTCCGGTGCAAGAGCTGTGTATCACGTGGCTGCAACTATTGAAATTTTCCGCACAGGCGTTGTTATTCTGTACGAATTAATCTCGATTTCTTTACGTGTTAGGACGACTGCGAACGATCACGTTAAGCACGAGTAAAAAATATAATTACTTAAGTTTGCGATTGTTTCTTAACTCGGTGGATAATTGTAGATAATTTTATGATATTCGGCGGGTAGTATTAACCCTTTGCACTCGAGTGGTGACTCTGAGGCGCCGCGAAAAATTAGCACATTATTATTTAAAATAATCCGAACATCGCTATTTTTAAATTTAAAAATTTGATAGCAATTTAAGTGTTGTAAGGACGAATAACAGTAAAAAATACTATATTTATAAGATGAAATAATTCATGTGGAATGAAAATAACCTAAGTCACAAGAAATGCTCTGGTTTTCTAGTTAAAACACATTCGAGTGAAAAGGGTTAAAGGTGGCTAAAATAAGTGTGATTTTTTAATTGTAAGATTGCATTGAACATAAAGAGAATAAAGTAAAACTTGAAATTATAACCTCTTCGCTGCAATGGCGGCCATATTGGAAGACCGCTCCGAGTGACGGGATGTTTAAACTGATTTAGCACAAAAATAACAACAATTTAAGAAATATCGATTAATTCTGTCAGCCCAGTTTTTAATTTACTTGGATAAAGTAAAATAAATAAATTTGAAAGTGTTTGTTCGCAACGGCCGGTTTTCATGTTCGATCTTTTAAAAGATTTTTACAATTGCTTCTCTGCCGTAGCTTCGATTAACCAGGAAGCGTGCAGGAAAATAGCTCTCGTACATCATAATTTTCAACATCCTCCGCGTCTTCGCGATTGCCAAACACTTCCTGTCTTCGCGTATAGTCGAACGCTTCCTATTCTGACTTCACGACAGAAAAACGCTTCCTATCATCAAATATATTAAATCGCTTCCTAACTTTGTGATAGACGAACGCTTCCTATCATCAAGATATCAAATTGCTTCCTAACATACCGATAGCCAATCGCTTTCTATCTATCAGGTATCCAATCACTTCCTAACTTCGTAATAGACGAAATTCTTTCGCATTGCCGAGGTATCGAGCCGCTACTCGACTTCAAAATACCTAATCATTTCCTAACGAATACTCGGTTCTCGAAAAAATGTTACTCCGTTCTTATCGCCGAGATTATAAAGTGGTTTGTAATTTTTCGACGATCGATAGGCTCGTTATTTTCAAGACTTGTGAATTTGTTTGTAATTTCAGTGCGATCGGATGCCTCCTCCGATCAAAATCTCAAACTATATTATTTATTAACACTTTGCACTCGAATGGCGTCTCTAAGGCGCCACTAAAAATTGCTGTACCATTATTTAAACAACTTTTACATCGCTAGGTTTGCAGCGAAAAAATCGATAACAGTTTTAATGTTCTAAGTACGAGCAATAGTAATTAATTTCATATGTATGAAAGGAAATAAATTATGTACAATGGAGGTATTATAATTAAAAATATTGTATCGATTTTGGAATGGAATTGCTTCGAGTGCAAAGGGTTAATATTTGTAATTTAGTAATATTTGTATTTATTAATATTTATAAATATTTTATTAATATTTATTTGCCAGATTGTTACTGCACTTTGAAGATATTTTATTAATTTTTATTCACGTTTCTTCTAAAGTGGATTTTTATTTTCGACTATTGTGTTATTTTAAAACGATTTGCAACTTCGGGGTGGCAAATGGCATAACTTCGACTTCTACAGAATTGGATGCTTCTAATGAACCGTTTAACTATTATATTTAATTTTGCAATAGTTACATTCGCTTCGATATTAAATTTCAGCATAAGCGAATTGCTTTCTGTTTTCCAAATATGCAGTAGTTTTCTAACTTCACGGCAGTGAAACGCTTTCTTCTTTCATATCGCAATCAGGTTTCATTGTTTTCCCCTTTTTCTCCCCGGTCAACAGTTTTTCCAAGGTGTTTTCGCATTATTAGAATTCATGATCATCCTTTCACGATCATTGTTCAAGTCGTTCCCATCCTACGAACAGATTCTAACTTCTCGCAAGGGCAAAGTCTCTTTTCGATTCGACATTTTCAATGACTTGTTAACACAGTGATAACGCTCTTAATCTTCTAAATATCTAATCGTTCTGTAACTTCATGGTAGCCCAGCACTTCTTTCTTCCCTATCGCAACTGAGTTTGACTGTATCCTTTGTTTTTAGTCAGCAGCTTTTCCAAGCTGTCTGCTTTATCCTCTCCCAATCAGTTTCCAACTTGCTTTACCCTAACCTCACACATGGGGGCGTCGTCTAGCATTTCCTATCGTTCTTCATCGGTCTACATTGTTCACCAGTTTGTGGACATTCACTACAATTATGAAATAATTTCAACATTTTCATGCCCCAACTTTTTGAACCTGGTTTTTAATTTTTTAAGTATTAAATTGTTTTCTAGGCTCAGGTAACCAAATGCTTCCCCTCTACTTTATTATAACCAGGATCAGCTATATCCTTCTCTGTTCTTTTCCAGGGCTTTCTCGAAAGTGGCTTCTCTCGTTACAATCAACTTTTATCTTCTCCCAATCAGTTTCCAGCTTGTTATATTCTAACTTTACATATGGGGGCGTCTTATAGACTTCTCAACCATTCTCCATCATTTTCCATAGTTCTTCAATATTCACCAGTATTTAAACATTCAGTGCAATAACTACATAATTTAAACATTTTTGACAGCTTCCTGAAATCATTTTTCCCTAGCTTCCAGATAGCCAAACGCTTCCTTATTCTCTGTATCAGCTAGGATCACCTGTATCCTTTTCTGTTCTCATTCAGCGCCTCCTCCAAAGTGTCTTCTCTCATTACAATCAATCTTTGCCCTCTCTAAATCAACTTCCAACTTGCTACACCCTACATTTATAGACAAGGGCGTCCTCTAGCAATTTCTACTGTTCTCCATCATTCTGCATCGTTCTTCAATGTTCAACAATTTTTGAACATTCAATACAATGACTACGTAATTTAAACAGTTTCGTAAGCTTTATAAAATCGTTCTTTTCGTGTCTTCTCTCGTTATGATCAATTTTTATCTATCCCAAGTTGCTGTGTCCTAACTGCCAAGGAGATCACTGCGTTCTCCATCCATTTATGTATTGGGGCAACTTCTAGACTTCTGTACCATCCTCCATTATTTTCCATTGTTCTCCAATATTCACTAGTATTTGAACATTCAGTGCAATAACTACATAATTTAAACACTTTCGACAGCTTCCTAAAATCAAGATACACAAACGCTTCCTTATTTCTTGTCACATTTAAGATCACCTGCATCCTTTTCTGTTCTCATTCAGTACCTCCTCCAAAGTGTCTTCTCTCAATATGATCAATCTTTATCCTCTCTAAATCAACTTCCAACATGATGCACCCTACATTTATACATAAGTGTGTCCTCTAACAATTTCTACTGTTCTTCTAATTCATTCTCTATCGTTCTTGTTTTCGCTAGTATTTGGACATTCAGTGCAATAACTGCATAATTTAAACATTTTCGACATTTTCGACCTGTACCCTTTCCTGTTCTCATTCAGCGCCTCCTCCAAAGTGTCTTCTCTCAATATGATCAATCTTTATCCTCTCTAAATCAACTTCCAACTTGATGCACCTTACATTTATACACAAGGGCGTCCTCTAACAATTTCTACAGTTCTTCTCATTCATTCTCTATCGTTCTTGTTTCCGCTAGTACTTGAACATTCAGTGCAATAACTGCATAATTTAAACATTTCCGACATTTTCGACCTTTACCCTTTCCTGTTTTCATTCAGCGCCACTTCGAAAGAGTCTTCAGTTGCTGTGCCCTAACTTCCAAGGAGATCACAGAGTTCTCCATCGTTCTCCAGTGTTTCGGTCGGTTTCTCCACCCGTTTCTCACTCGGGATCAGCTTCTCTGTCGTTCGTCTCCGTTGCTCCCTTCTTCGTTCGCCGTTACACCGCCGGTTCCCCGCCTGTCCAACGCGAGATTAGTTCCGCAGAGCTGGCGACGACCAGTAGCCTTGAACCAAATTGCGAGCTGTCGTTGTTTAGTTGTTTAGCTAGCGTGCACGGAGAAACCCGGCGTTATTCCGTATGGTTATTAGGCTTTTAAAACGTCCGTCCCCCGTCACTTTTCATCGAGATCGTACACACCGATTCCCCGGCGCGGAGCTTGCATCCTCGATCCTTTACCGTGACAAGATCGATCGATCGATCGAAAAACGCCGCGGCACTTTTTCCCCCCGCGGAGTTCCGTTCAAGGTGTCTCAACCGGTGATTACAATCCGTTCTCGAACAAACCGAAGTAATTGCCGAGTTTCTACGCAATTTTCCGTACATTCTCTTTTCTTCTGGGGAATCAAGAGCGCTTGGCTCGCGACAGTTTGCTCCCCCGGGTCCAATACTTGTTAGAATTGTAAAATGGGCTGCCGGGAATGTAGAGCGATTATGGCTGAGCAGAAAATTACGAGGAGCCACCGCGACGGTAGCATGAGCCAGAGGAACCCGAGCCTCCCTTGCGAAAGTCTGGAACCTGTGCAGATTCAGCTTCGAGGATACAAATTCCTTTGCGTATCTATTAAATTGTAAATAAGTTTGTAAGTTAAGCTAGGCTCTTCAGGTTCTCGGTAACAGTGCTCGGAAAGTTTAATGAAAATTGTGCAACCCTGGTATCTCTCAAATTTAGATTCTAAGCTACTTTATCTTCGGACCTAGGCTCTGTCTTCCATGCAGACTGTCTTCGAAAAATTTCAGACGCTAAGTTTGTAAGTTAAGCTAGGCTCTTCAGGTCCTCGGTTCCATAGCAGTGCTCAGGAGGTTTAACGAAAATTGTGCAACCCTGGTATCTCTCAAATTTAGATTTTAAGCTACTTTATCTTCAAACCTAGGCTCTGTCTTCCATGCAGACTGTCTTCGAAAAATTTTAGAAGCTAAGTTTGTAAGTTAAGCTAGGCTCTTCAGGTCCTCAGTTCCATAGCGGTGCTCAGGAAGTTTAACGAAAATTGTGCAGCCCTGATATCTCTCAAATTTAGATTCTAAGCTACTTTATCTTCGGACCCAGGCTCTATCTTCCCTCCAGACTATCCTCGAAAAATTTCAGAAGCTAAGTTTGTAAGTTAAGCTAGGCTCTTCAGGTTCTCGGTTCCATAGCAGTGCTCAGGAAGTTTAACGAAAATTGTGCAACCCTGATATCTCTCAAATTTAGATTCTAAGCTACTTTATCTTCGGACCCAGGCTCTATCTTCCATTCAGACTGTCCTCGAAAAATTTTAGAAGCTATGTTTGTAAGTTAAGCTAGGCTCTTCAGGTCCTCAGTTCCATAGCGGTGCTCAGGAAGTTTAACGAAAATTGTGCAACCCTGGTATCTCTCAAATTTAGATTCTAAGCTACTTTATCTTCGGACCCAGGCTCTGTCTTCCATCCAGACTGTCTTCGAAAAATGTCAGAAGCTAGAGATAGCTTCGTAGAAGTTGCCAGAATCAGGTCAAAACTCTTATAGTCTTCAGTTAGTATCAGGCTTCTGATAGTCTCGACAAATTTAAGATAAGGCTTTTACAAAGTCTCACAAAACTGACCTCCGTTAGAGATCATTCTCAAACCAGGACGGAGAAAATCCTAGAAAAATTTCTACACATTCCTAAAGGTAAAATAACTTCAAAACTTCTACAAAATCGAAGTAATTTATTTAACGAACCAACAATTGGAAACTTAAAATGTGCGACACTCAGTTATTCTTCAACCCTTTTCTATTCTCCAGATCTTAGCACTTTACCGACCAACGATGGTTTCAGAATTTTTTGAGGTCCACCGTCCATGAATGACAACTTTTTAACGGATCTTTCACCGTTAACAGCAATTTTTATTGGGACTCAACCGAAGCAACCTCAGTAACGTTTTCTATTAATTTTCTCGCAAACTACAACGTCAAAGTAGTTTTTTAAACTGTCATTCTGTTAAGCGCAATTATTGAAAGTCCTATTGACAGGCATCCGGTCGACAAAGTGTTAACTAAATATAGTGCAACGAATATGTCAATGTAGAAATTTATTTTTAAACATGGAGAAGTAACTCCGTCACCCGTGTAAGAGTGACATGGCAGTCAAATTGTTAAGGAGAAAGGTATCGTTACGGAAGTTAGTCGAAGTCTGCCCGTCGAACAGTTTAGACTTCGATTTCGATCAAAGTAATCTATATTATATTTTACTGTAAATAATCAATAACATATTTGTTGAGAAGAACTATGCTCATACGCTGAAAACATCGTCAGGAAGGCCTTGCCCGACATCTTTTATTTCTTGCACGCTTTCTTCATCCTTTATCCACATTTTGTTCACGACGTTGGACTCGTTACATCTTCTATTAAATTTCTAACATTCTATTACATAATAAATAATAATTCTGCCATTGAATATTTACCCATTTTATATTTACTGACTCGCCATAATACGGGGGTTCGACGTTCGTGCCGGAGCCCTTCCCGAAGCCACCCTTAATCCCTTGGCACTACGACTTGTTTTATAATAACAGTAACTAGATTTTCTTTGTCCTCTGCAAAATGACAAAAAGAAAAGACAAATTTGTAGTTAAATAAAATGTTTAAAATATGTTTAAAAATAAATTTGAACGTTAATACAATCGTTGCATTAAATTTAGTTGATATCTGAATAATACAAGTAGGTTGACAGATAACTATATGCCATACATTTAACGTTTTCAATCGCTGCTTCATTAAATAAGTTAATTTGATTTTCTAGAATTTCTGAGGTCGTCGGTTGGGCAGTTAACGTGTTAATGACAAATTAAGGAAATCCATATTTAGAAGATTCGATTCGAAATCTCGATCACGAGGCTGACTAGGTTGTTGTAGGGCAAGGGGTTAAAATCGTCCAGCAAAATCCCGCAAGGATTGCGTTTGAATGTACAGGGCCACTGGACGAGGCTGTTTCACGTTTAAAACGCGGATTCTCCCTGAGATTGGTCGACAGCGAAACGCGAGGGAAATAATGTACCAGCGAAAATGTTAGCATACACGTTCTTATTCAGCTTTAGAATACGCGATGACACGGTCCCCTGTCCTCTCCTCGCCTCTTTGCACCTTTTCTGCCCCTAGCGTTTGCAAGTCGCAGAAGACAGAACGAAAGAGAGAGAGAGAGGGCATGGCCATCAGAAATTGCTTCGTGGAAGAAAAGAAAAGGAAAAGAGCGGCGTGTTTCGTGGCTGGCCTTGGAGATGCTCCTCCAAAAATAGTGAGGCCTAACCACCGCCAACGCCATCGTCCTCGAATCTCTCTCTTTCTCTTTGTCCTCTCTTTCTTTCGCGTTCCTTCCGCGTTCTCCTTTTCTTTCCCTCCTCTTCTTTGCTTTTAGCCCCATCGAAAATCGCGTTAATTGTTTGCGATGGCCAGCCACGGCCAGCTCCGTCCTGTCGATCTACGGTTATCCTTGAGAAAACCACGCGGTGTCTCGTAGCCTAACCGTGTAGTCGGAAGACACCGCTTCGCAAACTCGTGCTTTCGATGATCGATGGGCGCGATGATGGATCGACGAAGAGACAGCCACGGTCTTTGGGAAGTTATGCGAAACCACAGTCCTCCGCTTTCTGATCGCTCCTACGCAGGTGCGTCTGCTTGGGAACTAGATTCGCCAGATTTTCGAAGCACTTTCCGTGCCTTCGGGAGATAATCGTTTCTTAGAGGAGAGCTCGACTGGAAAGTAGGTCACTAACATATTTCTGGGACCTTCTGGACCTTGCTTTCGGCGACGAGTTCACGGACGTGGAAACTAGGCTTTCGAAATTTTTCTGGGACCTTTTCAGATTTGATGGTGAATTATCGAGGTCAGTTTCAATGGGAAATGGAGTTTCGACAATTTTTCAGAGATTTAGGAATCTTTCACTGAAAAACTAGGCTTCTAAAATTTTTTGTAATGTTCGGAGTCTTAGAAAGGAGATAGTAACTTCTTGGAGATGAATCTTGCTAAAGATTATGCTTTAAATATTTTTCTGTGGGTTACTGGACCTTGGTTCGAAGACGACGAGTTCTGGGAGGCGTCTCTTGCTGCAAAGTAGGCTTCTTAACATTTTCTGGAACTCTCTCAAACTTGATTCGAAGATGATCAATTTTAGAGGTCAGTTTCAAACGAAAATGAACTTTGGACAATTTCGTGAGGCTTTAGGAATCTTTCACTGAAGATCTTGTCTCCGTAGAGACAAATCAGCATTGTATATTAGTGGATTTATTGTTCAGCAATTCTAATGTTAAATATTCAGTCCACTGAAATAAAGTACTTTCTCTCCCTAACAAGGGGACATATTCAAATTCGAAAATCCGACTTTGATGAAACTTATGGACGCTTATAACTTTATTGTTTAAACAAAAAACATTTCCCATTGAAAAACACACAATTTAAAAAATAATTCAAATTTTTCCGACCTCTGATTTCCGAGATATCTCAAAAACACCCCAACTTTGGGGGCTGTTTTCACCCCTTCAAAGTGGATGGTTGCGGATAAAGAAAAAACACGTGTGAAATATTTTTCAAAGAACTATAAGCTCCCATAAGTTTCATCAAAATCGGATTTTCGCATCTGAATATGTTCCCGCGTAAACCCACCGGGGGTTGAAAACCGGCGTCGGTCGTTTCGCGTCCATCGCAATCCTCTGCAACCCTCGACGGCCTTCCGGTTACGTACCAAATAGATAAATAAACAATTGCAAATTCCTGTCGAAGCGTAGTGTAAAAGAAGTAACGTCCTATTTCGATGTGTTTCCAGGGAAAGAAGAAAAAAAGGACGCGGACGGAGAGCTATGGGGCAACGTGGAAGCGCAGGCCGCCTTCCTCGGCCCGAACCTATGGGACAAAACTCTGCCCTATGATGCCGACCTGAAGGTATTGAACCATGTATGTACAAAAACGCGAACACGGTAAGCCCGCCGCAAGCCCGGCTGAACCTGAATCCCAAAAAATAAAACAGAAAAAGACAAGGCAGAAACAACACAGGATCGAACGTTCTCTCTCGTAGAAGCTTTAGGATTTCTTCCATCCTGATTTTCGTTTGCCATTTCGTCTCATCACGACAATTCGATTAATCCATACACCAACCCCCTCTCTCTTGCCCCTTCCCCTTCAAAAACCGTTTTCATTTTCTGTCTTCCGCTCGTTCCCATCAGTATCACACGTTAATCTTACTTCTCGACGGAAGCGCTGTTCGTTCCGAAAGAAAATCTCCTTCGGATTGCCCTAACTCCGCTCCGAGTCGGCAGGTTCCACGTGTCTGTCGAGCATTTTCGTAGATTCACCGAGAACTATGAAGAAAGTCGGTGATATCGCCAGTGAACTTATGATTCGAGATAATGCGCTTCGATTAGAGCTCGTTCGAACGCTGATTGGAAGTGGATCGATTTCTTTTTTTTTTCTTTTCGTGTTTTAACGATTAGGATCGAAGTCTCGCTCCAATGTCTAGGATCGACGAAGATCTTCGAGATTGTTAGAGACCCTGTGTCAATTAACACGTAAGAATATTTGATCGTACGCTAAAAGATCGTTCCGAGTTCGTTGTTGGCGGTGAATAACAGTTGCAGTTGGTCACTGAAATATTCGGACACTTTTTCTGAAACGGAATAACTTTGTCAAAGTTGGACCGGTCGACTTGAATTCTTTTTTAGATAATAGAAGAACTATATTGTAACTATAGTGACCTGACTAGGGTACGAACCTGGTCCAAAAAGTATCCAGGCGTTCCGCTGTCGGGACCATAGCTGCTGCACCAACTGGCGCCATTGAAATCTTCGAAACATTGTAACATATACATAACATTATTTTATTCTTTGCATTATGCAATTTTAAAAATCTGGAACATTCTTTTCTTAACGCAGGAACGTTCAATAATACATAATATAATTTTTAGATTTAGAAAATACGAGTATAACTTAAAAAATAAACGCCGAAAAAAGGGGTTTTTATTTTTTTTAACTATGCCCCACCACTTTTAGGAATTTGAAAAAATTGAGTATAATACTTATAATTATATCTCATTGCTAAATTAAATCTGCGATGTTCGACTTAAGATTGCTATATGAGGTCTGCATTTTTTCGTGTTTTCCTTTGTTTACAACCAGAGTTTGCAATGGAAAAATCTGAAAATAATACTTAACATGTGGCATAGTATCAGAAATGGGTTAGAATTTTTTCAGAATTTTGAATCAATTAGTTAATTAATAAATAGGGAAAATGTGCCAGGAACTCGTTTTATATTTCTCAATAACTACCCTTACAGATAAGATATCGATCAAAATACCGTCGGGGATGAAAATCACCCCCAAACCCGGCCATAGCCTTCGATATACGCTAAAGGAGATGGATCACATACAATGGAATTATTCTAGGTCCAAAAAGCATTTCGATTTTGGCACTAAAATTCCTTGGAGTGCCAAACATTAAATTTTGGTTGCAAGCTCAGTTAAAAATGTTTAAAATACAATTTTCTCTTTTATTAATCATTCCAACCGATTGCAGTTTTTACAAATAACTTATTTGCACATTGTCTAGTAGACGATCTTCTATTATCTAAGAAAAAGATTCAAATTGCTTGATCCAATTTTAAGATTAAAACTACCAAACCAGTCAAAATGGCGGGTTAGCAATTTTTTCTTTCCCAATTCGAAAAATTCTAAAAGTATCTTCATTAGACAGCTTCGAATGAATTTCTTCATTGAAACAGCCATTGTAATAAAAATGTGACAATGTCTGAATCTGAAGATGCAGTCTTGTCATTATTACCAGACAATATACATCAGTCGCATTTATTAATCGGCAGTTTTAGTATTAAAAAGTTAGTAAAAATTGATGTGTAGCACGTATGATTAATAGTAACAAATTTAATATGTGCAAAAGAAATGAACCACATACAATGGAATTATTCTAATCCACAGCTTCGAATGAATTTCTTCATTGAAGCAGACATTGTAATAAAAATGGGACAATGACTGAATAGATGCTGTTTCATCATTATTACCAGACAATATACATCGGTCGCATTTATTAACCCTTTGCACTCGAAAATCTAGACTTTTCATCTGACCTAGGATATTTTCATTCCACACGGTTTATATGATTTATGGATATAATTATTTTTACTGTTACTCGTCCTCGCAACAGTTGCATTTTTAGGAATTTCTTAGATGCAAGCATTAACAGTGTAGAAATTGTTTTGAACAGTGGTGTGACAATTTTGACTGGCGCCTCAGAGTCGCCATTCGAGTGCAAAGGGTTAATCGGTTTGTTTTAGTAATAAGAAACTTATTCCTTTCTAAAATATGTCCGAATATTTTCATAATCCTCCGTAACGTCGTCCAGGTTGTGCCCCCTTTAGAATAGATTGTATAAACGTCAGTTGCGCTTCTGCAAAAGTTCACGAAACTGTTGGAAACATTATTAAAAACGCTGCACCCAGCTTGTCGCATTCTCATACGCTTCTAGAAGACGAGCGTTGACATGAAATTCCGCCAAGCGTCGTTTCGTTTCGCTTGCTTGTAGAATTCCTCCAAATTAATCGCTAATTGAACTATGTTGATCGCTGTAATCCTCGATTCGAAGAGTATCGATAATTTCTCGTAAAGAAGAACCGTCCAGTGAAAGTCGTTGAATTTCTTTTTAAAATTACCATCTTCGAAAAGTTTGCGAGTCGAGAAAGAACATCCGGACAACATTAAAAGAAGAGATATAAGACGAAAAAAGCGCACGAACGTGGTCGTAGAGGAACCGGTATGGATTTATAAAGAATCGTATGACAATTCTAACATCTTGTTCAATTTACGTAGTTGCCTGTGGAATAGATCGTCGTCGTCGGAACGACGTGACGGCCGCAAGATGAAACCAAAAACGACGTCCACGATGTTTCCCACAGCTTCGTGATCCACTGACAGAAGCCTATGATAGCGACACAAGGAACTCCGAACATCTATTCTAACGTGTTTCCATTCGATGTCCAGCCGGTTGAACGCTACTCTCGACGATCGACCCTGGAAAGGCCAAAGAAAGAGCTCCTCGAGCTGACAGAATTTTCAAAGCATTTTCCTTTCTCTCGAAATTTAATCCTAGCGCTCTAATGGCGCCTCTGAGGCGACATTAAAACTTATCTTACTACTGTTTAACCCTTTGACTAGTTTTACCCCTTAAATTGAGTTACGATGTGCGCCGGGATCGGCGAACTTTTGGGTGGGGATGCATTTGTGTGAAAACATATTTCGGTGTGTCAAAAAACTGAATTTCACTACGTTAAAACGAATTATTTATTTTACTTTATTTAATTTTTTTATTGGACCGAGTGAGTATAAATATTAGTGATTTAATATTAACGTAAAGTATTTCACAAGATATTTTCACAAGTCAAACTATGTCGAGCGACTATAGGCGCCCTCAGTGTCAGAAACGCAAAATTTCTGAGCGCTTTTACTTTTACATAGCTATGTTTGCATTTAAGAAGTCGGTAAGAATTGAAACGTTGCATGTACGAGTAGTAGTAATATACTTTCTATTCACCAAAGAAAATCAACCCTTTGCACTTGAATGGCGCCTCTAAGGCGACACCAAAACGTGCATTACTATTATTTAAACAACTCTTACATGGCTAGGTTTACAGTTGAGAAATCGATAAAAATGTTGAAGTTCTAAGAACGAGTCGTAGTAATTAATTTCGTATGAATGAAAAGAAATTAACTATCGACAGTGGAGCTATTATAGGTAAAAATATTGTTTCGATTTTGGAGTGGAATTGCCTCGAGTGCAAAGGGTTAAACATGTACAGTGGAATTATTTTAGGTTAAAAAAATATTTCGATTCTGGAAAATTAAAATTGCTTGGAGTGCTAAGGGTTAATCTTTGCCAAATGGTTCGTCGACGAGACTTTCATGCAGTATTATGTCCAACTAGACGAGGTGGTAAACACAGTCTCCGTGGAGTATAGTAGAATCTACTCTTCCGAGACAGTCAGCAGAGTAAAGTAAAGTTCGATCTTGAGGAACTTGCAAAGTTGTAGAGAAAAAATAAAAATATTTTGTGCATTAATGTTTTGTGCATTTAGACAAAAAACGAGTAGCTGGGATTTGAAAACCAGCAGAACGGTCAATATGTTAAAACTTTCTTGGGAAAGTTAACCCTTTTAGCGTCGAACAACGATGTAACGATTAATGGAAAAGTAACTGTGCCATTCTAATTCGCAGGCATCTAATAATGTCACAAACCAATGTATACATCGTGATAATATAGATTAGAATATCTTAGAATATACATTACAATATCTCTCATTTGCAAATTCCTCTATCATATCACACAGTACATTTTTCGATAGTCGCTGAAAGGGTTAAGAAATTACGACAAACACAGAGTAAGAATTCCTCTGTAAGGATTAAGGAATTTACATTGCTTTCGGTCAATTGAAATTGCTAAACGAGGAAAGACCTGTAGTCACAATTATAAATATTAAAAAATATTTTTAAAAAATCTATATATAATAGTTATGATTATAATTGTAATATGTCCTCGAAAATAAGCCTTTCTAGGGTTTGTCGAACGAGCAGACAGGCTCGCCACAGAATCGTCATATCGCACAAGATGATCCTCGAATGAGTAGAACGCTCTAACAGACCCTAGGACGCGTGTCGATGTACCCCGAGCTAGTTTCGACGCGATTTAAATAAAAAATAATATGCGAGATTGGAGAGGATACGACATTTTGCACCGGCCGCGTAGAGATAGTCCTGTCGAAGAGTCATCAGGTGAACGATACCCTATTGCAGTACGTGGATCTCGACGAGTTCCTCTCCGAGAATGGCATTCCTGCGGACGGCGTGGCCGGCGGCGGGCAGGGCACGACGCAGACCGGGCCCCTGCACAAGATCAACAACACCGAAGCACCTGGACACCAAGGACCGGCCGGGGTTCACCTGGAGCCCGTGACCAAGCGCGAGAGATCACCCTCGCCGAGCGAATGTTGCTCACCCGACACCATGAACCCTCCCTCGCCCGCGGATTCCAGTGAGTAGCTTCGATTCCGCCTCTTCTTTCCTTCCGAGCAGGGACTTCGAACCGGAAGTTAGTTTTCAGAGCCCCTAACGTTCTCCCGTAGAGTAAGCCCTAAGATCTTGTGAAACCCTAAGTCTCGAAATTTCTAGGATTTAGAGCACCAATGCCCAAAATGTTTACTGGTTTCAATGTACCAATGTATAAAATTCTTCTAGTCCAAAGCTACCAGGACTCGTAGCACTAACGTCCAAAGTTTCAACGTCCTAAAGTTCCAACGGCCCAGAGTTCTGAAGTTCCAATGTTTCAACGCCCCAATGTCCCAATGATCTACATTCTTAACGCCCCGAAATCCCAACGCCCCGAAATCCCAACGCTCCCAAATCTTAACGCCCCAAAATCTTAACACCTCAGAGTTCTAAAGCTCCAAAGTCACAGCATCTTAATCTCCCTACGTCCTAGTGCCCCAAAATCGCAACACCCTAAAATAACAACGCTCCAAGATCCTAACGCCCCAAAATCTTAACACCTCAGAGTTCTAAAGCTCCAAAGTCACAGCATCTTAATCTCCCTACGTCCTAGTG
>CM052092.1:4909220-4933014 GCA_028453745.1 Agapostemon virescens
CCAACGCCCCAAACCTCCAACACCCCAAATATCCAACGCCCCAAAATTCCAAAGCCTCAAAATCCCAAAGCCCCAAAGTCCCAACGCCCCAAAGTTCCAAAGCCCCAAACCTCCAACACCCCAAATATCCAACGCCCCAAAATTCCAAAGCCTCCAAATCCCAAAGCCTCAAAGTCTGAACGCCCCAAAGTTCTAACGCCTCCGAGTTCTAATCCCCCAAAGTCCCAATCTCCCAAAGTCTCAATCCCCCAAACTTCCAATCCCCAATGTCCCAATCTCCCAAAGTTTCAATCCCCCCAAACTTCCAATCCCCAAACTTCCAAAGCCCCAAATTCCTAACTCCCCAAAATTCCAAAGCCTCCAAATCCCAAACATAAAAAGACCCGAATCCCCAACCACTGGAATCCCCTGTACTCCCACAAACCGAAAACTCCCTACGCTCTAAACTGCACCCATCCCAAAGTTCAAGGCCCTCGTAGAGCAAGCAGGGTGAACGGCCCGCCGCACAATTCCACTAAACGAGTCTACAGGGAAAATTCAGGCGCGACTAACGATTGAATTCTGTTTTCCTTAGAACATGGGCCTGCGGCAGGAACTGGACCGGTTAAAGAACGAGAACATGCTCCTGCGCGACGAGCTGAGCAAGTACACGGAGGTCTAACAGCTTGGCGGGCAAGCGAGACAACGGCTCGTCCTGTCGCCGAGACGCGGCAGGACACGAGCGTTTGTTGCGCCGGCTCCACCTCCCACACTTATAGTCGCAGCACTTAGGTATCGCCAGTCCGGAAGCAAACTAAACAAGGGAAGGAAGGAGCGCGCCGAATCACGAGACCATCCTCGACAATTGAACAGAACAGCCCGCTGTCCTAGAGGATCCCGAGGATATCCTTCGAGAAGTTCTGCTATTCATCGATTCTCTCTATCTCTCTCACATAGAAGACACACATGAGAAAGACATACGCGAACTAAAAACCGTAAAAAAAAGAAAAACACTCATATACACGCGAAACCCTGTTACACGGACACACGAAACACAAAGCAGCAGAGACAAAAATATGTCCCACTTTCGACTTTCCCCCCGATCATCCCGTGATCCTTCCGTGACGAAAAACAAGGAGAAGAAAAATCTCTCCTCATGTATTCCCTCCCCGCCGACCTCTCCACCACCCCCACCCCCCCGTACCCCCTGAGAAAAACAAAAAAAGTGTACATAGTTATATGTATAGTTAGATTATATGTATACACGCATACATACACGGCCGTGTGTATGTCCTGTCTGTAAGTGTGAGTCTGTAGCACGCGTGTACAGCTGCCCCTGTACACCTGCAACCGCGCGGACGTGTATGCGCCCGTGTAATCATGCGCGAGGGATATTATAAAATATGTAACATGTATCTCGTCGAAAGATCTCGCGTGCCGGTAACAATACGCGTTACACGGACGCAAACACGTACGGACACAAGCAGCCGCAGACGCGAACGCCGGTGTGCGTGCCGGAATAATGTCCACGAAGCGTCGCGCGAAAAATCAAGGATCCTCGCCGGAGGACGTTAAAGGGGGTTTTTACTCATCGCCGAGCCGCCGCGAGACCGTAGCGAGGCGAGTGGACGGGAAACGATGAAAGACAACAGCGGTTACGATTGCCACAACACAACCGTACACCGAAACCTGGCACGCACACACCGAAACGGGCTGGAGCTGATTAGAGTAATAAGCGAGAACCGTGCGAACATAAGCACGGACAGGCGCTCTCGAGCTTCTGTTTCTTTCTTGTACAATGCGGCCTCACATCTGATCGTGGATAGACTCTTGGTCTAACGTTTCCTCGTTGCTTTCGCGACCCTCCTCCGTCCGCGACCAGTCCTCTTCTTCGCCGAGGATCAAAGGATCGCAGGTTCTTCTTCAGAGCGACCAGACACTCCCTGCTGGATCCGTCGAGATCATCTCTGATGCAGGATCCAGTCGACTACGTGGAAAACTCTGTACATCATGGTTTCTAGGATTTACCGTCCTGGAGATGTCAGAGGATCGCTTGTCTCCTTGAAATCTACTGTACACAAATGTTCCCCGTGGTAGTTTCTGAATTTGCTCGCAGGATTCTTTTTAATACGATCCTCTATGGAGGACCTCTTGGATCGTCTAGGGACTTTAGGCGATCCTCTTGAACTCTGAGATCCCCTGTACACAGAATCTTAGCATGACCTAATACAGAGGATCTCTGGAACTGTCTTCATAGAGGGTGTCTTTCACGTCGTCATAGGTACAAGCTGTCTTGTACGATCTTTTTCCTTTTGGCATCTTCGAGATAGAAGAGGGATCTTCAAAATTTCGAAACAGATCTCGAAGATTCGCACTCGGAGCTGCGGCGAAACGGTGACTTTGCGTACTGTGATCCTTTGGCCTAAGTGCAATCATTTCGCTCCAGCGGATGGTAGTGAGACAGTTAACACGTTCTGCACCTTGTCTTAGCACCTTGTCTAATTTTATTCGAATATTTTTCATTCGAGGTCCCTTGTTTAAACTCGTTGACCAGGCAAACTGTTTTTAACTAATCCGAAAAGTAAGAGGTATATGATCGACGTGGCAATTGTTTTGTTTCACAATGTACAGTCAGTCAGAAATGTCTACATCCGCCTTTCGAACACATCCGATAGCTACAGATGAGGATCTTGATCATTCCTGTGGACATCGGTTGACTTCCTCATCGAAATTGAGCGGATATATTCGAGTAAACGAAGCGTTTATATACGTTCGTAAACGAAGAGGATTTGTGAGAATACATTTTCGAATTTTAACGTGCTCCTTCTCGCTGCAGCGAACAAGCGCGCCGCCATTTTGCAGAATCCGTTTCGTCCTCGTACGCTTCTCGGACGACGATTCTCCAATTCCGTGGCTGTCGCATGATTTTGTATTTGTATTTTTCGAAAATCTACGAATTGTTTGAACGAATTGATCGAACCAAAATTGAATACTCAAATAGAACTATATCCGAGGAGTGTACAAGGGTCGATGTAAAACTGACGAAACTGATAAAAGCACGAAATCTCCATTTTACTTTCTCCAAAATATCAAACTCGAAAGGTGTACGAAGACTTTCCTGTCTGACAATAATTCCACGCGAATGCAACAAATTCGCACGAACAAATGCGAAAAGTATCGCTTATCGAATGAAGAACAAAATGACCGATTAACAGGTCGAGAACAATCTGCGCGAAATTGCTTTCTGTACATAACGATATCACGTCGATATTCTATCCCCGGTGTTTCTGATAACGTAGGGCGCGGAACGTGTAAAACGAAAAGTAAAATGGCGTCGGAGACGGAACCGGAAGTGGACGAAGGAGGGCGGAGCGTCCGAATCGGCGGTCAATCGAAAAGTGAAATAACGAACGAAGGATACTTGGGAGAACGACGCTTTTCTGCGCACGGACTAGGTCCTAGTTCTCTAAGAAACGTTAATTACTGTAGCGTATCCCACGTGGTGATGGTACACAAGTGATTCTAGTTGTTTTTATCGTAAGGTAGATCAAGTGCTTCTTTTTCTTTTTTTTTTTTTTCTTTCCATAAGTTTAACAATTTTACTGTCTCTTCTTTTCACGATGACTTTCGGCGGCCCCGGTTGTCTCGCGCCGTTCAGAACGAAAATCCGCTCGAAGTCAAATCGCTCGAGTGATTTTTAAACATCGTTTCTCTCTGTCTCTCTGTCTCTCTGTCTCTCTGTCTCTCTGTCTCTCTCTCTCTCTCTCTCTCTCTTTTTTCCGTTTCCCCTAATCTGTCGCGCTTCGATGGTCGATGAGTCGTCGAACAACGGACACACGAGCTCTAAACACACGTACGAGTCATTCGTCTCTTGTAAATATTTTCTAAAGGGATCGTACTAACCTGATTTCCACCACATCCAAGCCCCGACATGCCGTTTCTCGGTTCTCGAACAGAGAAATCGCTCGAAATTTCGTTGTTCGCCAAAGAGGAATCCTGTTTTCAATCCTCTCCCTTCTCGGCCAGCCCTCTTGAAGCATTCGCACCCCTTATGTGCGGTTGACATCATCGTTATGGTTACCAAACGCAGAGACTACACTGCAAGAGGTGTCAAAGCTACTCTTAGACATCAACGCCTCTTGTTCCTTGATCGTCGGGTGCACATGTTGGCCAGACCCCCTGAACAACCCCTTGAAACACCCCTTGAAACGGAAACTTGAGGGTACAGCTCCATCGACTCTCGAATGGCGGATCCTGTCGACGATGACGCACTATAAGACACGTTTGAAACCGTCTGTAGCTTCCAATTTATCGTTGCTTAGCAATCTTTTAATGCGAGGTGTTAAAGCTGCCACCACTCTGTTCAACCCTGTCTAGATTATTACTTTTATCGTTAATTAACGTTAACTGCCACTTCGAACGTCAGTAAGTTCTCATTTTCATTGAATTCGCAGAGTCTGGTGCGTGCCGAGTTCATTTCTCACTAGCTGATAACTTAACCGAGTCCACAATGTTGCTAAAACGATAGCAACTGCTACGAATATTTGTGTATATCGTGTATCTTTGTAAATGGAGGCATATGATCGGTTTAAATTGTAGATAAAATTTCGTATTACATTGCGTTTCTAGTACTGACGATTAATTAAGTTAACTAAGTTCGTCGATTTTGATGAACGCGAACGTTGAACGTAGTGTTTTCAAGTTGAAGCATTTTCTCTGCTCTTTCGAAAAATACTTCTTCCAGACACGCTGATCTATCTGTTTGCTCCTAGATACAAAATCAAATGAATTTACCTGTACATGGTGAAAATCACGTAATCGTGTAATTTTAATTAAGTCAAAACCGTCTACTTTCTCGGCAGAACAACCGACGCAATCGAATCGACAGAAATCATGTTTATTGAAATATGGTTGCTTTCCGAACGATTACGAAAACGGATCGACCATTTTCCCCGTTTAAGAACTAAAAGACTCGTTTCTTCGTTGCAGCGTCTTTCGGGCTAAAGATGGCGTCCTAGAGGGCGCAGCTTGTTCTTTTTAAACGAATTCCTTTATCGATTGCAATCGCGTTTTCTGATTAATTCCGGAGTCCAGGACAGATCCGATCCGTTGAAATCGAGCCGCAGTGCACCCGGCCAGGAGAAATCGAAATGAAAATGGCGAGCGAAGCCCAGCCACGCGGCTTTCACGAGTCTACAGTAACTCACAGATTTGTTGAAACAGAGATCCGAACGCGTTGACCGGTAGAAATTTGTACATAATCCTCGTCCTTTCTCTCCTGAATCATTCGAATTTTCCGGTTTTTCTTTTTTGGAAAAAGATCTATCTCCTCCCTTCCCCTCTCCCTGAAATGAAAAATCACGGATTCGACCATCGTTTCTGGATCCGCCTGTACAATGGCAGCCTTGAGAGAAACCTGTGAGCCACTGTGAATACACGCGACTAATATTTTACATACTGTTGATGCGTTAGATAAGCGATTCTGCTCGTTGCAACGCTCAGTGACAATAATCGAGTATAATTAATACATATACATATATATGTTTTTTAGCACTTTTTGCGACGTAAATGAAAGACCGACACGCTGAGAGTACGTTTTTTCCCCGGGTTGTACGTAGAAGAAGCCTTTCTCTCTCTCTTTCTCTCTCTCTCTCTCTATCTCTATCTCTCTCCTTTTTATTCGTTTATTTTTATATACGTGTTATGTATATAAATACATATATATATTTACATATATATATATAAATTTATATACATATAGATATATGTACGCTTGTTATCGATTGTTCTTTCTTTCTCTTATTTTTTTTTTTTCGAAAAGGACATTGGATCTTTTTATCGGTCTGATCGGTTGCTTGACCATTGACTCCACGGAAACCATGAAGAGCTTATAACTAGTATATCGTATGATAGAATACGTTAACTATGTATGTGTACCACGTGCATATATATGTATATTTGTAGATACAAACGAAGAAATTAATTTTTGTAGGAGGCCTTGTCAATGACAGATTCGCTACGAACAATTTCTTTCACCTCTCTCTCTCTTTCTCTCTCTCTCTCTCTCTCTCTCTCTCTCTCTTTCTTCGCTCTATCTCTCTCCTCTCTTACTCTTCTTTTCTGTCATTTGTCCGTTTCTTTTTCTTCTCGCTTTCTTTCTCTCTCCGTTCACTCTTTCTTTTCTATTCTAATCGATTAGTATTCGTCCAAATGAATTTTTTGTACTCGTAGCGAGCCCGACGATTTGTCCCCTCCGTGTCACGTTTAGATCGTTCATCGATCCTCGCCTTTGATGACATCGGATCGATTATGTTTCCCTGTCCTTTATTGTTCGTCTCTATTTTTTCTTCTTTTTTTTTTTTGTAATTAGACACTGTTCCTCCTCTTCTTTTCACACCCTCTCTTCTCTTCTATATTTTTTTTTCTCATTTTTTTTTTTTTTTTTAGTGGGACACTAAATCCGTGTTATCGAATCATGTCGACGTTATTGGACACAATTGTTTTACGCGTTGTTATCGTATACATATATGTTCTTTTTTTTTTGCCAAGATTTTATGCATGTTGTATAATGTGAAATTTTTTTGTAGTTGATAGTGTGCGCGGGCGAATCTCGTGCGTCGCGACACAACATGATTTCGAGTTCCGAAAAACGACCTTGGGCGACCTTGGACATTCGTTCGGACGTGTAACCGATCGGCGGACTGCCGACCGCGGACTGGTTTCCTTAGCGAGGACTTGCGCGAATTTATGGCAGCCGAGATTTAATCGAATCCTTGTGAAACCTTATTTTCTATATTTTTTTTTTAATCGAATCGCTCGAGATCCACGTGGATCTACGATGTAAATAGCTCGGAATTTAAAACGGCTGCTAGGAAATTAGAGATCGAATACTGCGATTTAAATCTGGGATCGAAACGAGATCAAGTTTCGCAAATCCGAGGATTAATTGACAAAATTTTGTACACCAAATTTTTCCTGGTGTGCGAAGAAAATTTTCAATATCAATTTTTGTAGACTGTTTTATGAGAACATTAACGATTCATTTTAAGCCGAGATATTGTGGCAAAAGCGAAGTACAAAATGCTATTTAAATTGCTCTTTTATAATCAAACAATTTGAAAGAATAATATTTTTAGTAACGATAACTTCGGGTTGCTTGCGCCATTGAAAAATTGCTTAAGCAATTCGAAAATCCTAGTTGACTTTTGAGAGACCATAATCGCCGAGAGATCATCGACGCGAGTGGTTTGGAACGTTTAGTAAAAAGATTTATCGTTTTTCCCGCCGAAATCGCTGGAAGTCCGCAGTCCGCCGATTGTTTCCGCAATGCGGAAGTAAGGATTGACAAAACAGTGATGTCACGATGGATTCAAGGGGGTTTCCTACTGTACAGTGTTGAAAAAATTAAATTTTATTTAATCAGACCGTCTGATCGTGTTTGACACTCTGACAAACGTTTCCTGAGTAGAGTACTCGAAACTATTAACGGCGTACTTTAAACATTCAGTCTTCCAGGTACAAACGAAAATGAATTGTAAATAATGAGTTGTTCTGCGAACTCTATTATTTATACCTCGAATATAATTTATAACGAATAACACTGCTTCTTCGAATTCGTTGAACATAAATAAACTTCTACCTCGAACGGCGGATTTTCGAATTTTTCAACAATTGGCACATTGAGATATATTTATTTATAATTCGCAAACACTTTCGCAACCCGGCTGCTTCAAAATCGATCCCATTTATCGGACCTAATCGCCACTGTCGAACCTTCCCGGACGAGGATTTTCTCGATAACAATTAAATAAATTATTAATACTGGCGAGATAGAAAAAATATTAATCTTTTCTGCTGTTTATTAGCTGAACAAATTAATTCGTGGTCTTCGATTGTTTTTAACTTTCTTTTGTACACAAACCGTTCACCGCGGCCATTGGTCACCTGCAAAATGGCGTAACTGTATAGAAAATGTATAGCTAGTACGTTTCGATTGTAAATGAATAACAAATTGACGAAAACAAGGCCGCGAATGAATTTGTACAACCAATAGACAGTCGAATCTCTTGTTTCCAATTTTATTCGCGGGATCTTCGTGTCGCCAATATGGCGTCGTTCGTCCTCGAAGGGTTGAAAGATGGCGTCCCCTATGAAAAGTCTGCAAATCCCGCCATCCGAGGGTCGACGGAGAATAAACGGTGCGTGAGAAACGTATTTGGAATCTTTGAAAAACGATTATCGGTTATCTGGTTATCCGTCAATGTTTTCGTTGACTTCCGCAATATGGCCGCCGTGCGGCTGCCGTGTTCGATTTCTTTTTTTCTTCACGTGATTTCGCGTTTTCCCCAGCTGCGAAATCGAACTCGAGAATCAAACTAGCCGAATAAATTGTATAGAACACTCTCGCCGATAGGAAACCCAGTTTTTTCAACTGAAACACGTAGGAAGATCCCTGAACGCGAAAACCGGAAACACAAATGCGACAAGCATCTCGCGGCATCGTTCGAAAACTCTATTCTCATGGGACACGCGTACACACATACACACACACACACACGTTCCACACAGCCACACACACACATGTACATTAAACATTTTCGTCCCGGTGGTAGCACCTGCGAAACCGGAAATTCTCATTCGAATAAACAGAGACGGAAAATTTCAAAGTCTGTTCGAGGCGCGTTCAACACGTTCGCTGCCGCCATTTGCTTGGGCAGCTGTTAACTGTTAAAAACTGTATCATACTTTTTATATTTTATTCGATGCAATGAACTTTCTTTGCGACGGTTATTCATGCAAACTCACGTTTCCAAGTCGATTGACGAAAACGGAAACTCCGAGGAACGTTCATTGAATCGGAAACGGAGTCCACGGGTCGTCTCAGAATTGCAAGAACTTAGACCACGGATTTTTATGGATAATCAAAATTGTCGAAGGCTTCTGATTCTTCGATCCTTTCCGCGACGATTTCAGCGAGCCTGAAACTGCGCAACGATATTTTCAAATTCTTTGAATGTACATACGACTTTGTATTCGATAAAGTCTACCATTGAACGAAGCGACATCTGTACGCTGATCCTGTGTCCGCCATTATTTGTAACAACTCGCCGCCATTTTTCCGGCAGCCATTCTCATGAAACCAAGGCGATCGAAACATTGAATTTCATTGTGCCTTAAAATTTATCATGTTTTCTATATTGGCGTTCGAATTCTGACTCGACCCGTTCGAAATTCGACAAAAAAGATTGCAAATAATTTCGATAACGTTGTATAAGTATTGCAATAAAATGGCAACGGATTCGTCGAGCTTGATGGAAGTGAGTTTGCTGAAAAATTCATAGTTTATATATAAATAACAATGAGAATACCAGGGAAAGAGAATCAATCGTTACAGGGTAACACTGTGCTCGACATTATTTGCATCGGACTTTTCCCGACGAATTCTCCTGTCTACGAAAGTAATAGATTGATGTAAATAATTTATAACACGGTCGACACCCTCGATAATACTACTTCGGAACCCTGACAGCGAACGTGTTATGGCAACGGATCGAAAATTCGCTAACACAAGCGACGGCAACCGGAACAACACCAGCAAGCAAGGAAAAAATCTTTTGTATCTGACGCGCGTAGGAGGAGAACATTTGTAACAAAAAAATGAAAATCGACGTGCGTGGACTTTGCCAAAATCTGCGATCTCTTTCGTCCCGTTCTCTCATTGGCTGGAGACGTTCCTTTCGAATGGTTCTCTCGTGAAGCGATGGCGACATTAATACCACTGTCTTTTATCATTTTTAACGTGCCAATCAAAAAGAGCAACATGATTTGTTATTCTCGTGTTCATCAGAATTTGTTATTCTTATAATCATCCTCAAACTTTCGAACAGTTCTCTCAGGAAGCAATGGCGACATTAATACCTCTATTATTATAATTTTTAAAGTGCCAATCAGAAAGAGTAAATCAGTAAATAATTGAAAAAACTGTTGGTTTCATTAAGGAATTGAAAATCCAGCTGCGAATTAGCGATTGTTAACCGAGTATTTTTATTCTGTCGCTCTATCTGAATTTTTTTAATTCTAACCAAAAGTGCTATAGAAATGTTTATACAGAAATTCGCAGCCCTAGTTAGCGAGTTTAAAATTAAATTGAAATTGTTAAGTAACTATAATAATTAAATGACAGTCTTTAATTTATCTGTAAACAATATAAATTTCTGGCCAGACGAAAGAGCGTTAAACATTTGTTAAAAATCAAGTTTGACTAAAGAACTCCGCCATTTTAAGAAACCGAAACCGTCCGCTTCTGGCAGTCGTTCCCAAAGAGCTCCGCCATTTTGAGAGACCGCTTCTCGAGAGAACAATGCCGAACGGTGGACTTCTCAAGATCGAAATAAAACAAAAGAAAGGAGGTGTAATCGATTTTAACGATTTCGGCAGGTGCCACGTGCGTTTTCCTCGATCGTTTGATGGTGCGGTTGAGAGTCGCGAATCCGATTTATGGGAAAGCGAGAAACGAGGAGGAAAGAGCGGGAAAAAAAAAAAATAAACAAAATGGAGAAGCGATCGCGGAGAAAGAGAGACGCCCGTCAACGTTTCTCGGAGATCGATATTTGTATAAGTACCTTCTAGTACAAGTTGCTATTAATTAAAAGAAAAAACTACCGTCTTAGCTTTCTAAGTGGCCGGTCTTCGATGTCCGCAGCCCCCATCTCCCCCCCTAACCCTTTGAAAACCCTTAAAACAGTTGTCAAGGATGAACGATCATTGATAAATGAACCGCGACGTAACCGGAAGCGCAATAGAGCATGGGTCAGTGACGAGAGCGAACGGGGGGCGAAAAAAGAAAAGAAAAAGAGAAGTAATAAGTAAACGAGTAAATGAATGAGTTAAATAAGTAAAGTAAAGTAAAGTAAAGTAAAGTAAAATAAACTAAACTAAAATAAAGTAAAGTAAAATAAACGCACGCACGCACGCACGCGCGCGAGAACACACACGCGAGGTTACCGAGCAGAAAAACCAACACGAAAAAGAAAAAAAACGATAAATAATAAACGAAGCCGTAATGGAAAATCGTAGCGAATTAGAAGAGAACACCGGTAGACGTAACCGACAAGCTTTTGCTCCAATTAGAGTTAAAAAGGAAAAACGACGCTGAGTTAACGAGCGAGATGGACGAACTTAAATAGAGACGTGAACGGAAAAATGATACCGAGGATTAGAGACACTCGCGAACAATTAAACGGTACGAAGCTGCGAACACACCGAGCAACGTGCGAATTTTGAAGAAAAAAGAACGAGAAAAACCGTGCAAAACAGAGGGGGAAGGAAAAAAAGCAGTTTTAGATAAGATCGCCGCGTCTGCAAACAAACACGCCATCCGATCCATTTGAAACGAATGAGAACACGCGAGAATTAAAAAAAAAACGAGATAAAAAAAAAAGAAACAATACGACCACCAACGTCAAAGTATATCACATTTCGAGAAATATATGTATTTGTTATTGTTTTCATTGAATTATTATTGTTGTGTCTGAATTCACCGATGTTCCCTTTCTTCTGCGCGCGATTCCAGTAGCGTCCTCCACTTCCGGTCTTTTCCCGTACAGTTTTCGTCGCGGGAATTGAACCAAAGTAATTCAGAATTTGTATTCGCTATGCAGGGAAGGCGTGTAACAATTATTTGCTTTAAATAATCGGAAATAGTAATAATTTCATTGGTATCTTTTTCATTTTGTTTGAAATTTCAATTCGAACGAACCGCAAAAAATGGGGACGGCAGCACCAGTAAACGATTTATACCGGAACTAAATAAAGGCCTCCGTACAGCGCCAATTGACGTATTTCGAGAAATATATGTATTTGTTATTGTTTTCATTGAATTACTATTGTTGTGTCTCAATTCAGATTTTCCCCTTCATCTACGCGCGATTCCAGTAGCGTCTTCCGCTTCCGGTCTTTCCGCGTACAGTTTTCGTCGCGGGAATCGAACGAAAGTTATTCAGAATTTGTATCCGCAATGCAGGGAAGGCGTCTAACAATTATTTGCTTTAAATAATCGGAAATAGTAATAATTTCATTGATAAATTTGGACCGGAACGGTTCTTTCTCATTTGGTTTGAAATTTCGATTCAAACGAACCGCCAAAAATGGTTATGGCAGCGCCACCAAACGATTTGTACCGGAACTAAACAAAGGCCTCCGTACAGCGCCAATTGACGTAGTGACAAAACGCTCAAACTGGTAGACAAATTTATCGACAGGGTATTTTCATTTTGTTCAATGTTCTGCCACCAGATGGCCCAATCAGTGAAATCTTGTTGGGAACGTCGTTTCTTAGAACCAATTGAAAATGTAAAACTAAATAAATAAATCATCATTGCTAAAAAGCAATGTTGGTTCTTTTCATTCTTCCAATCACAAAGTGCAATTTTCCTCCTTCAATTTAAGCCCTTGAATTTACCCTAAAATTTCATCGGATACACGTTGAAAAGCTTTAACTTGGAACATTGAAAATTATTTAGAAAACGTACCTCGCTAATTTCGACGTGATATCACATTTTCAATTGGTTCTAAGAATCGCTATCATAAGGTATAGTCACTTTTAATTACAGGCTTCGAGAGTTCGAAAATGACAGCAACGCTGACGATCGATATAGCGGCAAAATACTCAAACTAGTAGCCAAATTTATCTACGGTCAAGCAAGTGTTATTTGCATTAAATTATTATAATCAAGACTTACCTTGAAACTAGCAGATTTTGCAGTACCTCATCGGCACGTAAGATGTCGCTAGTAATAAATTCCTAGATTTCACTAGTTTTGCCATCTGCTGGCAGAACATTGAAACAAATGAAAAACACTGTCGATAAATTTGTCTACCAATTTGAGCGTTTTGCCACTACGTCAATTGGCGCTGTACGGAGGCTTTTGTTTAATTCCGGTACAAATCGTTTGGTGGCGCTGCCATAACCATTTTTGGCGGTTTGTTTGAATTGAAATTTCAAATCAAATGAAAAAGATATAAAATGATATATTTTACGATGAAAGTATCTCTAATTCCAATTTACATTTCGTAATTATATGTTTAAACAATTCATGTAATAATGATGATTTTTAATTTTTGTTGAAGGTAATAGTATAAATGAAATATACGTGTCATATCCGATTCGTTCTAATTGGAAACCTGAATTTCGGAAATAACGAGGTAAAGTGATCGTAACAGAGTCCTCAATCGCAATCATTATTTACATAATGAATAAGAATTGATAGACGGCAAGAAGCTATTTATAGTCTCGTATGTTCGAAGAATATTGCAACGCATAAACTAAGAGCGCAATGGATTTCCATATGAGTCTAATTTATTCGTTTGTCTGCAAGGTCGAGACGCGAAAGGCCTTCGGTCGTTGTAACAATCAATGGGATGGCAATTGGCGATTCAATCGTTGATAAACCAGAGGGCTATCAGGTTCTGTGAAATTTACAGGAACTTATTGTTTCAAATGAACTTTGCTAGCCCGATTTATGTGTGCAAATTGTCAAGGAGCGCCTCTTCACGGAGACAGTTAGAGTTAGCGGTCGATAGAAAATAAAGAGTAGCAGGGGTGATTATAGAGTATTCGTATCGAAACAGCAGTGGAAAATGGATTTCAACCTGAAGAAATTAGTGAAAGGTGCTAGTGCTACGCTTAGTAGAGTTGTACAGGTGAGTAAAGCTTACCAAAATAATTTAACAGGTTTCTATTGACAAGAACCCGACACTCTTTTGGTCAGTTGTAGTCGAACGCTGTCATTTCTGACATTTTGTACTCTTTTTTTCAACAAGGAAAAAATTTAAAATACAATGTCCACGAATTCCTGGGTTTTTTCTATTTTGCACTCACGAATTCATATACCTTACTGTCCGACTTATTTGTTATCCGTAATATATAAACTTTTTACTGTACTCTATGTCTGTAGTTTAAACTTAATTACCATGGGCTAAGGTTAGTAAATCTATTTAATTTATACAACTATTTGTTCTCTGAATTACATCGTTTAATATTTTACCATTTTCTGATAGTATTTTTTTAAATTGAACATTTTCTAGTTTGCATAGGCTTGCCGGGGTATAGTCATTGATTGTAAGCTAAATAATTCATCATTCGATGACTCAGAACGTATTAAATAATTTAGAATGACTAAGGTCTGCCCCCTTCTCGATTTGTGAGCCAATTCTTGAACGTTTCTAGATATTCTAGAGATGTTAATTCAATTCAAACAATGAATCTGCTTAGAGAAACAAATTGATAACTGGGTGTCCTCATTTAAAATGATATGAATCATGCAATGGTCGACATTCTTTTACAGTTAACCGAGGAAACATTAGGAAAATCAGAGAAAACAGAATTGGACACTCATTTAGAGCATCTTGCTGAAAGGGCAAATACAACTAAAACATGGACAGAAAAAATTCTCAGGAACATGGAGTCTGTACTTACTCCAAATCCAGGTAATGCAATCATTGTTTTGTAATAGATCTTGAATCAATGTTTTGATATTGCAATGATTTTCTAGTAATAAATTTTTATTTAATGTGTTTTTTCCGATGGATTTTATTATAGGCAATAGGATTGAAGATTTCTTCTATGAGAAGATCGACAAGAAGAAGCCTAACAGGTTGAGTAATCTCGAATATGTGGGAATAGATATGATAGAAGCTGGAAATGACTTTGGTCCAGGAGTTCCTTATGGTATATACATTTTTTATGATCTACTTAAAACAATTACGAACTTGTTAAATAAAAATTTGAAAAAATTCTCAATATTTTTGAGAATTCCGAAAATTTCAAGAACCTGACCTATCCCAACCATTGGATTCTCGTACACATCTATTAATAATATTTCAATTTTCCAATATTTTTGTTTTAGGAGCTGCACTGATAAAAGTTGGCCTGTGTGAACAGAAATTAGGACAAATTGAGAGAGACTTTATTGGTACTTCAGCTAATTGTTATATACAACCCTTGAGAAAGTTTTTGGAAGGGGAAATGAAGACTGTTAATAAAGAAATGGCAATATTGGAAACTAAACGGTACAAATTGGTATCTTCAAATTGAAGATGCACTTTATTAATGAAAATATGTCTTACTTTTAGATTGGATCTAGATGCATGTAAGAACAGGGTGAGAAAAGCAAGAAGCATGCTGGGTCAGCAAAGTGTAAGTTCTATTATTTATTATTTTATTCAACTGTGTGCTATATACGTTTACCACGTGTTTTGTCTCGTACATTGCTGCATCCGATAGGAGACTGGCGTATCACCTGAAGTGTTACTCGATCAGGTATTGATGAAGCTGATGAGTTAGTCAACCCAAAAAATGTTTTAATTGCGTTTTGCTTCTTAAATCGTACATAGAATTCATATTAAATTATTTAAGGGTATAATGGTCACACTGAATGAAGTAAATCTTTAAGTGTGTTTCATTCATTGCATGATTCATAATTCTTCTGTATTTCATATTTAAGTTGATTATTCGTTTTTTTTGGTGCTTCTTTTTTATAGGTATCTCTTATTGATTTACATATACGCATATAAATTAACATTTCTTTTATTCGTATACACTACTTTATAAAATCATTTGAACATTCATTATACAAAAGTTCCACGTTTTAAATTTAAAAATTGTTTTTTCGGAAATTACACATACGAGAAAATAGTTTATAGAATAACCATTAAAAATTACAAGTTCAAAAAACAGTTACGTTTAACAATAAAGAATAAAACTGTACATTGATCTACTTAGGCAGAGAGGGAGTTAAGGGTAGCACAGTCAGACTTTGATCGTCAAGCAGAAATAGTGAAGCTGCTATTGGAAGGTGTATCAAGCTCTCAGGCTGGACACCTGCGTTGCTTGCACGAGTTCGTCGAAGCACAAGCCCGTCATTACGCTCAGTGTCACGCAACGATGCAAGATCTGCAGCGTGAATTGGCCGGGTAAGACAGCAAATTTATTCCTTACCATTAAATTTCTTTGGAATTTTTAATTATCCTGCACTATCCTTGTACAGCTATCCCGCTCTCTGGTGAACCGAGTGAGTAATGTTTAACAGTCATTGATCGTTATGTCTTCAATGACATACGAAAGTACTTAGAGGAAGCTTAATAGAACCATTACTCATTCGCAAAGACCATTGTGATCTGTAGACTGTTACAAGAATTACTTTCTATAGATCTCTGCTTTTTTCTGCAATGTTGTAGCAATTATATACATTTTTTTTTTTATTAGAAAAAGCTATAGTCACATTGTCTCGCTGTAAGTACCGTGATTGTAACGGTCACTGTGAATATAGCAATTATGTTTGTCCCTGTTTCTGCTACTGTACGGTGTTTGTAAAATTTATTTACACCTCTGATATACTTTTTCTATTCTCTATCTTTGCTTGCATGATTGGGATTGCAGGGCGCGTCAGCCGAGTCCTTTGTTGAGAGTCAACAGCGAAGATGTGATCGAGCTAACCCCCTCTCCCACACAATCCCAAAATTCACCTGTACATCAACCATTTGCTGAATCTAACTATGTTACCGCTACCTTTGATACAGACATCTCCAAAATTTAGTTTTAGAGAGCATATTGACCAGAGATAAAAAGCAATAATTAGTTTCATCCACAAAATGAATAATAATGGGAAGCATAATAGGGCAGAGGCAATTATCTCAATTGTATAGACACTTGTTAAGAATTGCAACATTTCTATAGACATGTTGAACAATATTTACTCTGTTAAGTCGCTATCAAACTTGTAATTATTGGAGGACAGTTAATAAAATTGTATTTACGAAACGCTTACGTAACGATTATTTTACAAGCAAGATATAACTTCTGACTAGCGTTACATTCATGACTATAAACAATGTGACTGAAGCCACAGCTTTGATACCTCTACTTCTCATTCAGTATCGACTAAATTTGTTGTGTAGTTAATCGATGTTCAGTTCTAATGCATGTTATCACGTTTCGTTGGTATTGATACACTGTTGTAGAATTTCAAGATTTATGTTCCTATCGAAGCAATGTACGTCAACATCGTCAACATTAACTCTGTGTATTCCTCAGAATCGTATTCATTCGAAGCTCCTCTAATTTATCTTATCAATGTCTTGTTTATATTACTTGTGTTACCCTATTTGTCGACTCGCTTACGCTTTCACATTTATGTTAACATCTTTATAATTTCAGTTTTATCCAGCATGTATATCATACACAGATAATTGCATTCGAAACGAACTATTCTTGCGTGAATTTTTTAAAAATTCTTTTCCAAACTAAATTCTACAAAGAACCTTGCTCGTATTGTACATTTAACGTTTAACGAGCTGAACTTAAACAACGAAAACGATATTACTAAAGTAATTACAAAAAGTTGTCCGAATTTTAATAACATGTTCATCGAACTTTTCCAAATTGTAATTTATCCTAACCAGCTTAACTGGGGGCCCTTATCACCCCACCACTACCCCACCAACTTCCAATGTATCAGCGGAAAATGGTCAAGAACGTGCAAGGGTACTAGTTGGTTATGAAGCGAGGGATTCTAGCGAATTAAACGTCGATCCAGATGAGGTAACAAAATTTGTGATTTAGATAAACAGAAGCATGCTCAGAGCATAGCTGAACAAATGGCATGACTTGTTACAAAAAGTAAGTTTAGTTTAAAAACTACTTTCATCGTAAGATTTATCGTTTATTCAAGGAATTTATTTTATATTACATATGTGTATATGAAATATCATTTTCTCGATCAGCTGTATTATTTATGAATAACTCAATGTGGGAAAAATTATCAAAAAAATTTAATTATTTTTTGTATTTCTATACTTTATTGTCTATACATATTTTTGGCCACTTTTTTTTACAATATACAATATATCCAAAAAAGTAAATTTGGTGAATAATTTTTCGTGAATGCATCTTCACAATTTCAATAGTCGTAAGTTAAAAATATTAGAATGCGTCCGGTAAACCTAGTGTTAAGTGTCATTAACTTAACAAATTCGTCTAATTTGAACTTAGTTAAAAATTTATTATTTAATTAGTATTTCTTACGATAAATTCTGTTAGAAGGAAATTGTTCGATTGTTCGCATTTTTTAGTATATGTAATTAAAATAGTTATCATCCATTTTATGGCTGCATAAATTCCGTATAATATTTTTGATTCACTTTTTATTTTGATAGTATATTATCATACTCGAGAGACGAGTTTTTAGATCATGACTTTTGTAAACTGTTTCTCAAGAATGTAAGATAGGTGTAGAATGTTAAGAAGCCAGTAATGTAAATAAATTTCTATAGATGTACGCATATTACAAGTCGTTGCAGGTTATTGTAAAGTAAAATGAATTTACAAATGCGCTGGGATTATAATAATACTCATGTAGGATTAGTGTAAGTCTCTTATGTTTACGGAGTTTGCATTTTTGTTTTTTTTTATAAAGTCGGCATTATATTTTTTTTTGAAAAATTGTGCATGATATACATACTTTAATTTTAAGTTTTGTGTCTGTATATTGGCTTTTCTATTTTTTTTTCTTCGTTAAATTTTGTTCTTGATGTTTCATCGTACACAAGTTTGTTCTGGTTCGTCTGTATATTTGTTTGGTATTAAGATTTATTGTTATGCATATGCATACAGTAAGTTACATACAAATGAATGCATATGTACATTTACTCGAACACTGCATGTATCAAATAAATATATCATTTCTTTTCGTCAAACGTATTTTATTTGTTTTTTTTACATCCTTGATTATCTTTCCAGCTTTCCCGGTGTTTTAGCTCGAGCTTTTACCAATCGCATATCATGTAATAATTACTTTACCAAATGTCATGAGATCTAACTCTATCTTTTAGGTAATTATAGTCTATGAAATACCTGGCGACGAAGATTACATGATGGGTGTGAGAGGAAATCAACGAGGGAAAGTTCCAAAAGCATACTTAGACATTTTAATAGTTCGTCAATGGAAATTTGAATAGTACTAGTGCACATTCCAATGTATTTCGAAAGTTTCATTTTGCTTTTTAATACAAAATGAAACTGCCTTATGCACTGTCAATATATATATTTAAAAAAACGTGTTTCATATTGTGCAATAAGTTGGAGGAGTTCTCAATGTTCTTTAAATGTAAATTTACAAAAAGAAAAACTCACTCTCTTATAGAATTTATTTCTCTTTCTCAAATTATATATGTATAAATATTATATATTCTCTCTGTACAAAAGATAAACTGGTTGCACATCAATTGCATATCAGTGAATGAACACGGTCAATTTTGCAAAGATTACAAATCAATTAAGAAAACTTTCTGTAGGCATAAGTATAGATGAAATGCTGTGAAAGAAAACTTGTATCTGTATTTGTTGTATGTTAAAATCTTCCATAATATTAATAACATTAGTATCTCGTTTTAACTAATGATTGTTTATGTAATAAATAAATTATCAGAATATTTTGTTTTACGAATTTATTGTTAAGTAAAGAAATATAAAATTACTTCTTTTTGGATACACCAACAGTACGTCCACGACGGCCTGTAGTCTTTGTGTGCTGTCCACGCACACGGAGACCCCAGTAGTGACGCAGACCTCTGTGCGCACGAATCTTCTTCATACGTTCCAAATCTTCACGAAGTTTAGAGTCTAGGTAGGAGCTGGTAAGCTATAATTCAATTTGATGTTATTTTTTTTAAATGTTATAAAGGTATTTCATTGAGATATTACAAATTTTTGTATCATGAAAGTAAAAGAATTAAATGTTGCACATTATTATTATATAATTGCCAGGAAGTCGATTAACCAAATAGTATTAACAAGCAACCTGATGTGCAGTTTTTCTTGCACGGCTACCATCTAATTCGTATATAAAAATTCATACAATTAGTCGTGAAGACGTGCTATATTTTATGTATAGATTTAATATGAATATTGCTATAGTACTATGGATTATTTTACAATATTATTGTGATACTCACTTGTGAATATTTGCCATCAACGATATCCTTTTGTCTATTCAAAAACCAGTCTGGGATTTTGTACTGTCTAGGGTTGCTCATAATGGTGACAATTTTTTCAACCTTGACAGATTAAAGTAGTTTTTTTATAAAATATAAACAAAATAAGAAGATTGATAGTAGAACATGAAAACTAAGATAAAAGCACCAACAGTTGATCAGTTAAGAAAAAGTTTAAAGTTTGAGAATTTTCTACCATGAATAATACAGTTTTTTAAGGATAGATAATATAATGCAAAGCTAATTGAAAAGAGGTGCCTTTAGCTCATATCTAAATAAATAATTTGTAAATTATTCTTACTTCTTCTTCGGAGCATTCTCCAGCACGTTTGTCTAAGTCGATGTCAGCCTTTTTCAAAACGATATTGGCATAACGACGACCAACACCCTTAATTGCTGTCATAGCGAACATAACTTTTCTATTACCGTCAATGTTCGTGCCCATGACACGAAGAATGTGTTGGAACTTCTCAGGAATTACGAGCGACTGAAACAATGAATTAACATGTTAAATAATCACGAATAATTACTGTAAAAACCACGTTTGTTGCAGTTGAGACTAACACATGAGATAACCTATACGTACACCTATTGTTATAAAATTCTTGTAATTTCATAGTAATTTGTTATCAATAGGAATATAAATATTAGAGAAAAGGATGGGATATTTCATAATGATGTTAAATATTATATAAAACTCAGAAAATGTAATAAAATAACGGCGACATCGAATGGTAATTTAACGATGCTCAAAATTTACCATTTTTCGTAGGAAATTAAAAAATATTTGCTAAGTCGATTACACAATAAAATACGCTACATCTTCCAATCAATATTTTCGAAATTTTATTGAAGATTCCGGAGTAAAATAAAGATTTTAACAAGGAGTGTAGGAAACTCACCATCTTGCCAATCTGTCAGGCACTGAAAGAGACCTAACCGGAACTGGAATTATTCACCTCGAGAGGGCAGCAATAGTTGCTTTTTGAAACCGAGAAATTCAATCAAATTCAAATCAATTATTTATTTCTCCGTCAACCATAGCATCCCTATAATTCAGAAACACAATATTTATATTTATTAATATTATTTTGATAAAGATAATTATAAACTATAAATTAAAAAAATATATTATTTGAAATCTCACAAAATTAAATCATTTACATTCATTCTTATAATTCGAAATTCGAGAGTATATTATAAATACACTCGAAATATATTACGTCTCAGGTTTATGTATAAATATTAAAAAAAAATTATTAATGCATCTTTATTACCGTATGGAAATAAAAGTGAATGCAGTATCAGTGGTTTCAAGGGTACAAGAGTAGATGGCGCCTCCAATACTATCAAGAGGGTGAAACCTAATCATATTTTTCTAATAATGAATTAACATATTCATATCTTTTACAATTTTAATACAGAATCAATTATAATTTATTGAATATTGTATAAGACTGTTTTCCCTTCGATTTTGTTAAATGGATGATTATTTCAAACGCAATGAGGAGCGACTTTTATTTTAAAGCAATAAAGTCAATAAATACATTAATTTTATATATTTATATTTATAAAAAAAATGAATAAAGAATTAGTTATAATTGAATGTATATCAAGGTTGATCCCTCCTCCATTTTGTAAGATGAATAAAAATTATTTCAAAAGCAATGAAGATCGACTTTCGTTTAAAAACAACAAAATCAATAAAAACATTAATTTCATAAATTTATATGCATTGAAAATTTACCTACAAATTAATTATAATTTACTGAAAGTGATATAGAGGTTTTGGCTTTTTCCTAAACAACGTTGGACAAACAAAAATTATAATAAAACCAATAACAATTACTTTTCTTTCAAAAGCAACATTATATCTAGTTTAAACACTAAACCCACCAATCATCGAACATACCTGACATCATTAAAAAATTAAATACTTTTGTTTATTCAACATTTACGAAATTTACAATGTTACATATACTTGAATGAAGAAACGCATTTAAATGTATATAATAAAAATTTTATAATTTCCAGAATTCTAAAATAAATAATTTGAAAATGTTCAATCAACCCAGCACCGGCAGGCTTACTATTAAAACAGTTTTTTCGATTAATTATATTGTTATAGCTAACACTCACTGCGTTCTCGAACTCGTTTCGCTTTGACCCTATTAAAAAATATTTCAGCAGCCGAACCGTATCAGGAGGAAAATTACTATAAAATAGGATCGTAGAGGAGTTAATAATAAAATGTTTTAAATATTCGTTTGCTCGGTCGTCCGGGCAATTCGTGCGCGTAAAATCGGATCGATGAAATCGGCCGTTATCGGAACAGGTCCTCGGGAGCTCGTTTTAGAAAAATTTTCAAACGCAGCATGGAAATCTGTCTCGCGGGTGTAGTTTCGATAACTCAATAAAAAGCGAAACGCTGAAAACGTAGTCTCGTGTGTGCAGAGAGGCAGAGGAAAAGAGAGAGAGAGAGAGAGAGGGAGAGGGGCCATTTTCCAACGGTATACGATTTCCTGCTTGGTTTTCCGAGATTTTCCTCCTTTCATCCCCGAATCCGGCTGGGCGGGGCAAAAACGAGCGTCCAGAGGGTAATCGGGAGGAGGAATTCCGAGGTATGATACCCCTCTGATTCGTTTTACGACGGTCGTTCCCTCGAATTAGGACGGAATAAGAAAGAATTCGTGAATCCGCTGATTTCGACCAATCCTCCGTTATCCTATTCGCGTTGGGGCGGCTCGCAGTGTTCGAATCTCTTATGGGAGTCGCCGGAAAATTGATAACTTCTAAACTAACCCATTTTCGACTTAAAACGCCCCGATACTTTTTCAACGCTAGAAGTACCAAGCCGTTACGACTGATCTCTAGCTTTTTCTTTCGCAATCATTGAAGTTATAAAAATATTTTCATCAGAAATTTTCGGATGCGCTTCTTTAACCATTTTAGTGCCGAACGACGATATATCGTCGTTTGCAACAGTTGCGAAAAATACCAACGACGGATATACACTCCGGGACGAAAAGATAGCACACCTTATATTTTCCCATATTTGTGTTAAAAGCTGATTAATATACATATTATATTTTATCGATAACTCGGAGCATATCTGTGTGTAAAATTTACGAAATATCATCCACAACATATACTTCGACAGGACTCTAACACGAAAAATGTACAAAATGATAGCACATGCAGTAAATCTACGCTTTCCAGTTGCACTGAAGCTCGCGAATTGCGAACATCAACCTCGGAACATGTTTAATAAAGTCCGTGATATTATTTGGTGTTGTATATTCGTTCAAAAAAGGAGAAATATTAGCAAAAATGGATCGCGGAAAGAGATTGAACGCGTGTGAAATTGACGCTATAGTGAAATTGAAAGAAGAACAATATTCAGTGACAAAAATAGCAAAAATTATGAATAAAAGTCGAAAAGTAATAAGTTTGCCCTAATGTTGGACCCAGAGATCTCGGGGGTTGTCGTCGGTTTGGACGTTGAGGCATGCCCTTTTCCGAAATGGCATTTTCCGGGGATCACGAAGGGCTAAGTACCTTGCAGAATGTCTACGTAAGAGATTTCTGTCTCAAAAGTAAAATTCGGAATTGAATTGCGGTCGCAGCATCATGCCTAAGTACACCTCGACCGAGGTGGCGATACCGAGTTTTGTAGGTGGGTTCAACCTTCGATTTTTTTGTAATGCTCCCTTTGAGATTTTTAAGGTTCCGCCAACGGCATGATCAAGCCAGATATTCATAGTTT
>CM052092.1:4947150-4959305 GCA_028453745.1 Agapostemon virescens
AGTACAGTCTACAATATTTTAAGATATTTGAGTATATTCCTGTACATCGGAGCACATTTTAGAAAATCTTAGTGTATTCTAATATTGTGTACAATATTTTAGTGCATTGTAGTACATTCCTGTACATTATAGCATATTATAGACATCGTTAGTATATTCTGGTACAGTCTACAATATTTTAGGATATTTGAGTATATTCCTGTACACCAGAAACGCCGCCATTTTGTGTACTATCAAGATCCTCCATTTCGTTTGGTTTCAACCATAACTACGGTCGCACAAATTAATTAAACAACTTCCGCGTCTTCGATCTGCGTTTACCAAAGCGTACTTTATGTAAATAATTTGACAGAAAATGTACCGGGTGTTGCTAAAATGTAGTTCCTCGAAAGAAACGATTCCTGAGGTAATTTGAAGTAACTTTCTCCTTATAATAAAGATTATTTTAGTATTGACAGTGTCTTGTTAATGTCGTCCACGTAACAATATTTAAAAATATTATAACAGAGATATTTGTAAAGTGTAGATATTTATGAAATTATACATATTATAAATAATCTAAGATTGTCGATTTTTGCAGCTGGTTCTTTGGATACGCGATCGCCGAATAAATAGATATTATAATCCGAGGTTTTGTTTCCCGAAGAAACCGATAAATAATAGAATAGAGAACGGAACCTGCGTCGATAGGCGAATCGATTCAACACGGACGATCCCCGATTGTAATCGGTGGCTGGATCTCTCGCAGCATAATATTTCTCTCATAAATGGCGAGCATGCCGAATTCTGGTGCGGCGGGTGCCAATAAATAACAGTGGCATATTAGCTGTGAATCGATTCCAGATACGGACCGTGACCGATCTCGTCGAGTTCCTTGCTTCGAATTTCACCGTCAGGCTTCGATACCGCGTTGCCCTATTGTCGATCGATTATCGATGGCCGATGACTACTGTGGGAATTAATTCCAGAGAGTAATCGACGCCATTTTCGCCTACTGTGGGAACCTCGGATCCAGTTAACCTCTGGCTTCGTCAAATTTCCGAGCGTTTAAATCGTTAAGACGGCCTGGTAGCCATTTTATTCGCTTCAGGTAACTGTAGAAAATTATTATATATCTTTTCGAGGATGTACCATTTTTACCATTTTCCTATAATGTACTACAATGTTCTAAATTATGCTGGGATATACTAACATTGTCTAAAATATGCTATAATGTACATTAATATACTAAAGTACACTAAAGTGTACTAAAATACATTAAAATACTATAAAATTATTCTAGGACAGATAATGTCTCGAGTTAGGAATTAAAATTGCTTGGAGTGTGAAAGGTTAATTGATACATCTCCAACAACGTTACATAAGAGAAATTATGTCTTTTATACTGCTACATTTACTTCAACGCTAAATATCGATTACAAAAGTATAAAATTTGATATCGTCCGAAAAGAAAGCCGTAATATTTGCATTTGTTAAACTTTGTATAAATTGTTATAATATGGCAATGAGTTGACAAACTGCACACTGTGCATTTTACGATAATTTCTCCAAACAACAGGGCTCCAGCGATACCCGCAAGGCTCTCGACTTTTTATCGTGTTTAAAAAATTCCCTCCGAATGATGAATCCCATTTTCGAATCGCAATGCCGTTCGTGTTTACGTGTCTACTTACGAAGTCGTCAGAGAAGTCGTCTTTTTGCAGTCTCGGGGTCCGCCATGATGGAAGCTGATCGTTCTCAAAGCAAAACAGCATGGCAAAAACGCTGGATGTTTTCCTGGACGGTGAAATTTTTACGTCGAAAAAAGCATGAAAAAACGCGGAAAACGCGTTCGAACAATTTAGGATCCTTCGAAAAAGGTGCGGACAGGCAGAAGTGCTTCTTCATCGTCGAAAATCGACGCGACCCGCAGCGGTATATTTTTTTCTGGGTCAAAAAACTGTGCATCGCGGCCTGTTAGCACAACAGAGCGGGAAAAAAACGGAAGAAAACGAAAAAACGGTACAAAAACCGGGGCAAAAACTGGAGCCTTACGACAGGAAGGGTTGCGAAGCTTCCGAAAGATATCTGCGACCGTGTGAAAAAAAAACAGGAAAGGGTTAACTTCTTCGAACGAACGTTAACTGGACGCTTCACGGGCTTGCCGTTTTTTTTTTTTTTGGCTACCACTGGGGAAAAAAAAGAGTCGACGGTAGAGCCAAATTTTTGGGTTTGTACCATTTATGGCTGTTACCGGCTGTATAACGCGCCCAATGGCTCCTGTTGCCTAACAGACTTCTATGGGGGTCCCGGGACCCCAGTCAAACAGTCATAACAGCTTTCCTACCCGGTGGAGAATTTTTTTAAATCTGATTATGACGATTATAGTATTTGCGAGGAGATTAGTCGAGTAATCTTGTTATTCGACTCGTCCGGATGATTTTGGTATCAGACTGCCTTTTTGCGAATGATTGGCGACGCACCATACATAAATGTATATTTTGAATGAATTTCCTTCGGTACATCTTTGTAGGTTCAATTGAGTTTTATTTAAAATTTTTGAGAGGTGTAAAAAGACAACGAAAGCAAAAATAGTTGGTTGAGATGGAGATTGTTGATCCTTGGATTATGGTGTCTTGGGCCCTTTCGATCTATAATTGATTATAGATAGAAGAAATAGTTTTTGGAATTACTTTAGGGAGGAGTTCGAAAGTTAGGATGAAGTAGAAACCATTTTTTGCGTTAAGCAATTCTATGTTGAACGCTGAAATATTAAAAAAAATGCAGACAGTAATAAAAATGTGAATTAAGGAATGTTTCTGCGTCTACGAGTGGAAAAAGGGATTATTAATTGAAGAAACAATTTATAGAAATATTTTACGCAGGAGTTCAAAAGATAATTTGAAGTAAAAACCATTTTTACATTAAACAAGTCCATGTTGAACGCAGAAATAGTTGTAAAAATGGAGACAGCAATAAAAATATGAATTGCGAAATGCTTCTGTGACTCAAAGTGGAAAAAGTGATTATTAATTGAGGAAACAATTTTTGGAAATATTTTGCGCAGGAGTTTAAAAGATAATTTGAGGTAAAAACTATTTTTGCATTAAACGAGTCCATGATGAACTCAGAAAGAGTTGTAAAACTGGAGACAGTAATAAAAATGTAAATTAAGGAATGCTTCTGTGTCTACCAGTGGAACAGGAGATTTTTTATTGAGAGAATAATTTTCATAAATATTTCAAGAAGAAGTTGGAATGATAATTTGAACTGAAAACCATCTTTGCACTAAACAATTCCATATTGAACACAGAAGTAATTGTAATACTGGAGACAGTAATAAAAATGTGAATTAAGGAATGCTTCCGCGCCAACGATTGGAAACGGCGATTCTTAATTGAGGGAACAATTCGATCGAGGTGTTAGGCGTTCGTAGTTCTAGGAAGAAGCATTTGCAGGAAAAGGTGAGCGTCTCGTCATGGTTCAATCACAGCCAGGGGGCTAAACATCCCCCTTTTTGTGAGAGACACCGCAGGGCGTCCCATGGGGTGCTACGCCTCCACGCTTTCACGGCTAACAGGGAGCTCCTTTCAGCAGTTTTGACTTTTCAATTAGCCACAGGTTTGCCTTCACCCAAATATTGTGCCTAATGTCCCTTCGTCACGCACCTCCCAGGATATTTGGAAAAAGCCTAGGCCCCGAGTCGAACGAGTTTCAACGCTTCGAATCGATCAGGCTCTTCTGCTGCAATCGAACTCACCTCCCTCGAGAACCCTAATCTTTCAAGCTCCAGAACCTTCAAAGTCCTTCTCCGATCCATGTTTAGTTCACCTACAAACTTATAATAAATAAAATACGATCTATACATTGTCATAATATTTTATACACAATATTCCGGAAACTGACGATTTTTGGCAAGCTCTAATTTTGTAAATAGTTGTGTGACGTATTATCAACCCTTTTTCGATTCTATTCGATTTTATACAAAATATTTTTGCTCTGTTTTATCGAGCACGTGAGTCATGTCTTTAATAGTCACGTTCATCGTTCTAATAAAATATTTTCTGCTAGGGGTAGTATTTAGGGGTTGTAGGATACATTCAACGTCTGATTCTAAAAATATTTTCAAGTGCAAGGGTATGAAAATATAATACGAAATAATATAATATGAAAATATAATTTATTTAAACAATCGTAGAATCGATCAATGTCTGAAGTAACGTTTAACAAAGGGATTAGGGTTTATTACACCTATTTCGTCACTGATAAAATGCAATTAACAAATGACCACAGAAAACAAGCTTTAAGAGAAATCAGGAATAACACTCGTGGACAATGCAACCATTCTGTCCAACATGAATTCTTAATTACAAAAATAGTGAAAATTTATAACATGGGGCTGTCCAGGGTAGAAGTTCCTTATAATTTTTCAACAATTAATTCTTTACAAAATTGCCCAAAAATATAAAAATATATAGTCAATCGAAACAGCTCTCTTCAAACCAGAATAATCCCCTTAACGCACCCCAGAAATAGATGCATAAAATATCCCCAAAATAACATTTCACCCTCTTGTACTTAACGCATTAAACTAATTAATTATGCTCAATTCTAAAGAGAAAACATCGCACGACAAAAACAAGAAAAATTCAATCGTTTCAAAGCATGTAAAAATAATAAATGAATTTTTACTTTGAAGACCGTACGAGGGTTAAAATAATTTCAAGTCGCTTCAAGAATATTTAAAAAAATTGCTGCGTCTCAAAACGTACGAGGAAACATTCTGGAATAAAATATTGTATCCGGAAAAGGAATCAGACCATAGTCGAGACAATGGGATCGTGTGTTAAGCAAGACGAACAGATTTCGTTTCTGCGATGCCACGGCTGCGATAAATTGAAACCTCCGACGCAACGTTCTTTCAGGCACAGCCTCTGTTTAGCAAACAAGACGGGCCCCGAAACGTTTTCGACATCGGCAGAACACTTTTTTCCCCAGTCTCCGTGGCATGTCCGCGTGAAATTTCGAGTTCGATTCGCCAGGGATACATTTTTCCATGGGGTTTCCGTTTGCAGCTCGTGCGGACATGTTGACGCCGTAGTTCGCAGCCGCGGGCGGTCTATGGAGACGTGACCAAAAGCTGTCAACATTTCTTTACGCCGGCGAGACAAACTCGATCACGGTTTAAACCTGCCTCAGAAATCCCGGATTCCCTTTTCTTCCGGCGGACAAAAAAGGTCCTGCCGTGAAGCGCTTCCTGCGGTCGCAACAAAACCCATCGAAGCCACTTACGACTCTCGATAACGAAAAATTTCTAGCTGGAGATTCTAGGTAGAATGGGTTCCGAAACATTTGTAACTACGGATTTTCAGAGCGTAGAATGTATTCTAAGTGGAAGTGAATTTAAGTAGAAGCAATTTCAAATAAAAGAACCCATCCAAGAAACTTGAGACTGTCGATTACAGCAAACCTGTAACTCAGTAGAATAGTCAGTAGAATGTATTTTAAAATTTTTGTAATTGACGATTTTAGGTAGAATGTATTTTTAATAGGCGTAATTTTAAGTAGAAGCAATTTTAAGTAAAAGAAACCATCGAAAACACTTCAGGCTCTCGATAATGAAAAATTTGAAGCTAGAAATTTTAGGTAGACTGTAGTTTTAAAAATTTATAGTAATAGATATTGGATAGAATGTATTTTAAGTAGAAATATTTGGAAGCAGAAATAATTCTAAGTAGAAGTAATTTTAAGTAGAAGTAATTTCAAGTAAAAGAAAAATTTGAAGCTAGAAATTTTGGGTAGACCGTATTTTTTTAAATTTCTAGCAGTAGATATTGGGTAGAGTATATTTTAAGTAGAAGTATTTGGAAGTAGAAGTAATTCTAAGTAGGCGTAATTGTAAGTAAAAGTAATTGTAAGTAAAAGTAATTTTAAGTAAAAGAACGTATCAAAGTCACTTGAGACTCTTAATAACGAAAAATCTGCAACTAGAAATTTTAGGTACAATCTATTTTAAAAAATTTGCAGCAGTAGATATTGGGTAGAGTGTATTTTAGGTAGAAGTATTTGGAAGCAGAAGTAATTCTAAGCAGAAGTAATTTTAAGTAGAAGTAGAATCTAGTGAAAGAACCAATGGAAGCGACTTGCAACTTTCAATAACGAAAAATCTGCAACTAGAAATTTTGAGTAGAAGTATTTTTAAAAATTTGTAAATATAGATATTGAGTATAGTGTATTTTAAGTAGAAGTATTTGGAAGTAGAAGTAATTTTAAGTAGGAGTAGAATCTAGTGAAAGAACCAATGGAAGCGACTTGCAACTTTCAATAACGAAAAATCTGCAACTAGAAATTTTGGGTCGAAGTATTTTAAAAAATTTGTAGCTATAAATACTGAGTAGAATGTATTTTAAGTAGAAGTAGTTTTGAATAAAAGTAATTTCAAGAATAATGAATTCATTTAGAGTTTTCGCTTTTAATAGCGAATGGAAAATGTTTGGAATTTAAATTCTGAAAAATGAAAATGATCGATATACATACTATGGTTGATCTAATAATTTTTGCAAGTAGTAGGCTCGCAATACGTTTGGCCATTTCAAATATTTCCTGCGCATCGTATAAAATCTGATGCACGTGGAAGTTCCCATAAATAACGCGTTATTATCGCTATCTGGAGCAGCAAACTATCGTATGCTTATTGTCCTGACGCAAGGATGCTGCTAGCAATCTATCCAACCCCTGAACAATAGTGTAAATAGATTGTTACGAAGGAGCCGTTTAAACGGCACCTAATGGCCCGTCAGATAAGATAATGCAATTCCACGATCGGCGGTGATTCCTCGAAAAGATGGCCGCCACCTAAACCGGAGGGGGTGACCACCCGATCCCGACGTAATTTCGAAGGGTGGAATCATGCTCTGGGGGATGATCCCCACGTCGAACGTATAAATTGGATATTAATATTTGATGAACTCGCTTGGATCACTGCTCGAATAGCGCAGGAAGAAAATGATCGATCTTCTGATACCAGCTGATCTTTATTCACGGCGTTCAACAATCCTTAACAAACGAAAATAAACAATATTAAACACAATCCGGCCTCTGGAATTTGTTTAAACTACTAATAACAAACATTTGTAATTTTCTCGTCTCTAAATAAACAGTAACTAATTTCCTTTGAGCCAAAGAATTTTAGAAAATGAAATTTCTACTTAGCAATTACAAAATGTCGAGGTGGGTCAAATAATATTCACGAGTTCAAAAGGGTGGGGCACGTTTAATACCACCGTGCCTCAAAGAGTTAAATAAACCAAGAAAATTTTCATTAAAAATAAAAAGTTTTCATTTAGACAATGTTTTAATTCTCGTTCATCAAAATAGCAAAAATATTCCCTTCAACGAGGCTGCTTTATCTCTCAAAGCAAATAAAAATTGAAAAACCAGTTTTAAACGCTGGATTGTTTAAAAAAAAAAAAGAAGACAGTCAGGTCATGGGTTTGACTTCGTTATGCGCGTACAAATAATGGACCAGCCGAGGCATTGTCGACGGTCGAGAAAAAAATAGGGTGAGAAAGTTGAACACGTTAATAGTCACCCCCGTAACTACTTGACCGTTTTCGAAAAAAGGCTAAACGCTTTACGAGGATAGGGCAGATAATATAACGCTTAAATATTTTATAATTGCCCCGGGCAAAGCTTGCCGGGGCCGATTCGGCTGATCTCGTCTTTTCCCGAAATTTTTTCGATGATTTTTTTACGGGCCACCAACAAAACGCCTCGTTTTATATTTATGACGGTAGATCAGCGCGGCGATTTTTTTTCCCTGCCCTCGCCGATGCTCGGACTCGAGATTTTATGGGTTTACGAGTGGCAGGTATCTTGTCTCTTCATTGCAGCTGCCAATGCGATCCTCGATTCCTTCGTTCTGCAATTACCGGCTTCGTATTCCTGTTTATTAATGAACTGCGCCACTCCCGACTCTATTCCAGCGATGCTTTTTCAACCCTTTGACATACTCGCGACTATAGTCGTCGTAACGTCTTCATCGCCGATAGAGTTACAGCAGAGGCAAGGAAATTTTACGAAAGTATTGGTACACTCTTTCTAAATAACTTTTTTAAAATTTATTGAGAAGAACAAATTATTTTATTTTATTTCTTGTATAAGCTTGTTCTTTATTCATTCTTCTCATTTTGTTTATGACATTTATTTCGATTATATCTTGTATTATATTCTTCAATATTGTATTATATAATAAATAATAATCTTAAGGTCTCTGTCCTTCAAAATTGAACCGGAGTACTTGATTTTTCTTAAGCAATTAGAAGTGTTCATTTACTAAACGATGTGCGAATATAAATTTGAAATAATTGTGACTGATAGGAATTATGTGAAAAGTAAAATTCGACGTTTATTCTGGCCACTAATAGAAATGTAAAATATGCATTTTGCAGACCTACGTTAGTTACACACATGCTGAGAATTTCATCGAAATTGATCGACGCAGAAAGAATAAAGAATTTGTGGATTTTCAGTAGAAAATTGCGATTTCGTCAATCGATTTGGTTGAATTTTTCTGCGTGTGTATAACTATGATAATGTATAACATTTTCATTTGTATTTTAATTGTTCTGCGTATTTAAAATTTTTAGTACTCAAGTAAAAAATGTTCGGAAAATGCCTCTTTTATTTTTATACAATTCGCATCAGTTGCAAATGTTTCAAAATCCTTTTGGGACACCGCTTCCAATTGTTCAAGAAAAGTTGAGACATTTGGTCCAATTCGAAAAAAATCATTCAAATTTAAAAAATATACAAATACTTTCGCGAGCCACTCTATATTTCGTTCGATGCTCGAACATCAACAATAAAACATTGAAATTTGATTGCGTCTGAAAAAGAAGGAACCACATTTATATTTGTTAAACTTTATTTAAAATCGTGAACGCGAGCCCGACTCGTTGCAACATGGCGAAAGGTAAACGATCCTATTTGAAACATGGTTTTCATGGTTTCTACATCAGAGGCGTTATTTTACTCCTTTTTTTATGCGTTGGCTTTTACACAAGCTGCGTTGATAAGGGATGCTGGGTTCGGAAAGCGAATCTTACCAAGTAGACTGATCCCCGGGATTTTCTAGACGTCAGTCACGTTGTTCAATATGTTCCACGCGGATAGAAGCGTTCCATCTTAATGGTATTATCTCCCGAGACACTTCTACTTTCAGCCAGGGGCGAAATTAAAACCGATCTTTCGTTATTGCTCGTGCACCGTGATTAAGAACAATTATCTGCTGCAATTCTGTTAATTCATTAAACGTCAAAGCGTTCGGCAAACTTCCATAAAATGGAAGCATTTAATTGCGTCATAGTTTAACAAATTTCAGAGTTTATTTGTCTATTTGTTTATCCCATTTATGCGATTCTACGCGTTTATTTATATAATAAACTAGAAACAAGAAAATTGTATGTACTTGTGTCTATGCCCGATAGTTCCTCTGCGTTCCGAGTATGGCAATTTGCAATTAACTTGCAGGGAATATTTTTGCAAGTAGCGTGAACGATCAAGGAACATCGTTCGCCTACTCGAGGACATATTTACGCGGTCCAGTAATTCCGTACGATCCACAATTCGTCGATGCTCGGATAAAGGGGGACCGTCAGGGACAATAGTAGATTCATAGTTAAACCACAATGGGTTGTTAAGCTAGTGGTATTTATACGGAATTATCTCGCTTACCCGACAGAATCGTTTGAAGAGTTAATTGCCACCGGCACCCCAAAATCGTAGCTGCAGCTGCATGCGTCTGACGAATGCATCCCTGTGCGGTTTTGTGCACATTTTGTAATAGCCACCCCCATCGATCAAGACAACACGGATTCTGCTTTGTGCGAAACTTGTGTAAACATTTTGAAATCACTTTTTGGTGATATCTTCCTGTGTTCTTCATTTTATATCAGGCAGTGATAACCGTTAATTTTAAATATATTGTAGTGGTTAATTTTATTTTGTGCAGTAACTTAATTTTAAATATATATAGTAATGGCTAATTTTATTTTGTACAATTACTATTTTCCATTTGAATTGTATGTGACAATCTAGTTTATGTTAGACAGTAACAATCCCTAATTTTAAATATATATTAACAACCCCTAATTTTAAATATGTAGTAACAAACCCTAATTTTAAATATATAGTAACAATCCGTAATTTTAAATATAAAGTAAAAATCCCTAAATTTAAATATATAGTAACAACTAATTTTATTTTGTGCAGTAACTACTCTTTTAATTTCTATATGACAATCTTCCTTTTTATATTAGACAGTAGTAACCCCTAATTTTAAACTTTTTAAATTCTAAATTTCATTTTAAATATATAGTAAAGGCTAATTTTATTTTGTGCAACAATTATTCCCAATTTGATTTGTATATCACAACCTTTCTTTTTGTATTAGGCAGTAGCAACCCCGAATTTTAAACTTTTTAAATTCTAAATTTACTTTTAAATATATTGTAAAGGCTAATTTTATTTTACGCAGTAACTATTCTAAATTTCATTTGTATAGGACAACCTTCCATTTTATAATCGACAGTAACAACCCCTAATTTTAAGGGAAGCTCGTGAGCAAGTGCTGCAAAAATTCGCATAACGCAAAAAGACAGAGCAGTGACTGATGAAGAATGCTTAAACAAGAATAAACGTTCGCTCACAGAATTCAGAAGACTCCGACAAAGGCAACACCCCACGATGAAGAGATTTAGCAACCGTTTGGTGTTGGTGGGATTCGTGAAAATGGAGGAAAGGGCCGGGGAGCCATTACTAACGTCGACAGGAGGGGTGAAATAAATATTACAGTGATTGATTTGGTTCTTCCGAAGCTCGGATTGATGGATACGATGTCCTGGAAGAACTATGAACGATTTATTTAAGCCTGAAAGTAACCTGTAGTCGCCATTTTGAACTGCTCCGTAGCGCAAACATTAAAACAAAATGGGAAACCTCTACAAATACATTACGAACCGATTTACGCGATTTATTAGCCACACTAAGATGCAATTATTGTCAACTAATAGATTGTCAATTCAAAATTTAATATATTATTGTCAATTCAAAATTTAGATATTCACAGAAAGCAGGCAAAATTCAAACCGTCCATCGTGGCTACCGAATGGAAATATTTCCACAATTAACGTAGGATAATTATAAAGTTAGGGGAAAAACAATAAAAAAGAAACAGATTGCATATTTATAGTTTATATATATAATATTTATTCTTCTCTGTCTTTATATATACTCGTATCTCTTTTATGCAGACACATAGGTACCTTAAGCATAAATATCGACAGTCTAATCGAAACACGATCATGGCCGCACGCCACACCACCATTCCGCGACTCTACGAGATTGTAGAACAATGACTGTAATAAATTACTTAACGACATAATACCGTTACATATCGGCTACGAGTTAAACGATCTAATTACACACGCAAGCATCAGATATTCTCTTTTAATATCCCGCAAGAAACACCCTTCTCTTCTCGACTATACAAATTTCGCACAGCGATTCTCGTTAACAGGTACAAGTATGTATTTTCATTTTCTCTTCGTTCGTCCGTTTAAACAGATCGCGTTATATTTACATTCAGTCTCGACCGTCTAAATTGGCAGTTCGACCAACCTATCTTACGACTTTGTACAATTCCACCCCTCGCCAGCAGGAGTCGGACGCGCAAACCGGAAGACTTTCAGCAGAATCTACAGATTCCTCCAAGTCTATGTAATTAAAACCATAAAGTCGCGCATGGAATAATTCGAACACAATCGCCTAATTAAATCCTTCGAAATCGATACGAAATATTGCGCAAAACACACACGAAGTGTATAAATACAAACGTTCTTCCTCTTCCGAGGACTTCCCTTCCCTTCCCTTCCCTTCCGACTAAGCACCGAAAAGACTACGATTGCAGCCGATCGTCGCAAAACAGAAATCTCGTGGCAAGGGGTGAACAATTTTTAAAAAGAAACTCTGGTCTCTTTTCTAAACTATGTACACTTAGAGATGCTCACGTTCAGCGGAAGCTACGAGCCAGCTCCGTGTCAAACAAGACGCCATCACTTGTCTTTAATTCTCGTTGGACGATCATGTGCACCAGGGAACAACGAGTCAGCTGCATG
>CM052092.1:4997549-5010208 GCA_028453745.1 Agapostemon virescens
GCCGGAAACCACGCCGTTCGTCCGGGAAAACAATCATCTCGCGATTCGCGCGAGTTTCGATTTCATTTCGCAACATTCGAGAACAAAGTCTGCAAAAAGAAGAAATTAATTGAAACGGGATCCGCAGACTGTTCCGATAAGGATACGAGTCCCTTTCGGAAAAAAGGGATTCCAAGGAATGGTATTCGAAGGAAGCAGATTTCGGACAGACGCCATTTTGATTCGTTCAAAACGAGAATAAACTCATTAACCCATTGAGCTCATTCGTTTGTTTCTGAACAATCAGTAGCTAAAGAAAATATTAAAAATCTTATAGATTTTTGTGAAATAGTATATTTCGATTAAATATTCATGTATAAATTAAATAGAAACGAAATCGTTCAAGCTTTCAGATTCAATTCAAGCGTTAATTAGGGTTGTAACCAAAAAAAGCTGAACGATACACCATCCCATTACGTTTCTGTAAAATCACCATTAAACCTGAGACTTTATTAATCATGCTAAGGATAAATGTCTCGATTTTTCTTGAATATGTGCAAAAAGTATTTAATAGGATTTTCGGTGTACAGTTTGGACGGAACAAGAATCTACACGAAAATTTAAGAATGCTAAGATAAATGTTTGAATTTTTCTAAACGTACACGCAGATTCGCCACGTTTACTATTTTCGGATACGACCAGGTATCTAACGGAGAGTTTTTAGCGTAGAGCTGTTGGACAGGACACGGGGGTGTCGTTGCCATCGCTAGGAGCAAGGGCGAAAGCTCGATCGCGGACGTGGAGGAGACGGTGCCGATGGCGGGGGAGGATGGGTGGACGCGTTTTGTAATCAAATCTAAAATTCCCAGCGCGGAGGAACCCGATGAAAGAGTAACCAACGGACACAATCGAATCGGGCTACGAGCTTGTCACCTGACTTCAAATAAGCGACCACTGTCCTGCGATTTCCGCGTGGCGTTCCCTTGCGCCACCTTTAGCCTTTTCCCAACCCCTTTTTCCCCAGCTCGACCTCAGATTTCCCTCGAGGCCAAGGGTGAAAAAAAAAGAAGAAACGCGAACCGTAGAACACCCCTAGCCACGTCGAAAGAGTTGGAATCATGCCCTCGACATCGTATTTTGAATTTTTAGAGAATCGTTCTCTTTGGCTTTCGTACAATGCGGTCTTTCGTTCCCTGAAACGTTCGCTGGCTGGCGATGATTTCATCATAGTAATGCGATTTAACACTTTGACTGGCATGGCACCGATATACGGATGACAGAGTTACTTGTCCATGTTTAAAAGTAAATTTGTACATTAATATAATCGTTGCACTATATTTAGTTGAGGTCTGGAGAATAGAAAGGGGTTGAAGGATAACATTGATAAATAAATTACTTTGATTTTGTGGAATTTTTTGAAGTTATTGGTCGGGCAGTTAAAGTGTTAATCATTTTTGTGGAATCATTAATTGAAAACGAAATTATTAAGCTTCCTCTCTAATACAGAGCAGTCATTCTTGCTGATAGGGTCTCTCGCAGGCGAAGGGTTGAATTTTAATTACTGAATAAATTAAAGAGCGAATCGCGGATCTTTATGAAAAATGATCTGCATTCGTTTGACGGTTTCAGCAAGATTGCATTCAACGAATTTTAAATCGGTCATTTTGGTAAACGATAAGATCGCCATTTTTGAATATTTTAATAATTTGCGGATCTACGGATAAACGGTAATTGGTTCTAAATATGTATGCCATTGATTTCGCTTAAATCGAAGCAATAATTCTAATTCTATTTTGGTTGTTGTTAATGTACATCCATTGGAGAATCTATATTGGTGTATACAATAGTTATAAATTTCCTTTTTTTCTTGTAGCAAATTGTGAGGTATAAAGAAATTCTAATCATTGCAACCGCAAAGTAAATCATAGGGTAAAGGGTTAAATAAACAATGAATAAATAAAAATTAAATAATAAATAAATAAAAATTCTGTCCGTGTGACAGAATGCCGAAGCAAGTACGTAGAACCACAGATTTCGTCGATTTTTCATGATTTTTTGAATCTTTAAATCTGTGTGCCCCTATCAGAAAGTGCTCATTGCTTTAGCAGCCCGTTCGAGTCCTTGAAAGTAGTAAAAGCTTAATAAATAAAAGTTGAAATATTATTTTTCTTTGTGTACAAATGATTCTTGCCATATTCTCCATAAGACGTAATGAATATTTCGGCAAGAATCATTTGTTCCGTTCAAACGTCCGTACAGCGCCATTCCACGTAGTGGCATAATGCTCAAACTATTAGCCAAATGTTACCAGTCGATAACCATGATGTCCCTCATGGTAAATCCTCCGTAGGATAATACAGATATTAAATTCCAAAACTTTACCACTAGTGACGTCATGGTTATCGACTGTCGGTAACCGATGACTACTAGTTTCAGTGTTTTGCTACTTCGTCGAATGGCGCTGTTAAGCACTAAACTAGTGATGTATAAGAACTAAAATAATAACCCTACATAATAACCAAAATAAAAAATAATAACCTCCACTCCACAGAAGTAGTACAAGATATAAAGATTGGGTAGACATAAGAGCGTATTTAGATACACTAGGAGTACATATCCTGCAATACTACCAAGCTTATAGCTTTATTGTTTAAACAACAAACTTTTGTTAAAATTTTCTTGCTCGACTACATTTCCCACTGAAAAACACACAATTTAAATAAAATTCGAATTTTTTCGACCTCTGGTTTTCGAGATATCTCAAAAATACCCAAAATTTGAGGGCTGTTTTCACCCCTTCAAAGTAGATGGTTGCCGATAAAAAAAAAATACGTGTCAAATATTTTTCAAAGAACTATAAGCTCCCATAAGTTTAATTAAAATCAGATTTTCGCATTTGAATATGTGTAAGGTTACGTTACTATGAAAGAAAAAATAGTAGTATAAGCAAATATGTACCAAACTGATAAAACGAAAACGAAATTCCCTAGAGGAAAGAAGAGATATATTATTAAACACGTTATAACATATTTATAAGTTTATATTTTATAAGCTACATACTCTGGAACAAATGATATTGTTATGTACTGTTACTAGGTAAAATGTTCAAGTCAGCCAATGGGTTAATTAGGCTCAAGGCTTTAATAAAAAAAAGGAAGAACAGAGCAAAATTATACTTGTCGAGAATAACATTCTAATTTTGTATTTACAATAAAGAACCTCAAATTTACAACCCCTCATTTCCCACTGTCAAGATAATTTTTTGACACCTTGTATACACCCTTTTGAATACTTAACACTTTACCGACCGGAAGCCTATTAGTAGGCTTTTCAATATTCGCGCTGTATCAAAATGAAGCTTAAAATTCTATCTTTACATTCCAATTTATAACAATATTATTAGACAATAATATTGGGTATGCATTGTTAATCCGCAATAAAAATTGCTGTTAGCGTTGACAGACCATTAAAAAGTTTTCAGTCATGGATCATGGGCCTTAGAAAAATTCGGAAACAATTGCCGGTCGGTAAAGTGTTAACGTCGCCGTTGAGGGATAAAATGGCGGGAACGAAAAGTGACGCGCTCGCGTTGCACAGAAGTAAAGGCATTCATTTATTTCATTTCTCCCAGATATTTAGATTACAACTCACACAAATATATACAGACGATACTGAGCACATTTACAATGTTTCTTTCGATCATTTTGGTCGCGTTTATCAATTAGACATCCACAAGCGAATGTTACAATTGCTTCTGTAAAATACCTTAAACGATCACGAAAGCGTCGAGGGTCGGGGCCCGATCCTCGATCCCCATCCTCTCGTCGATCTCCTTTGAATCCGTGCCGCGTGCGCACATGTCAAATAAATTATACCTAAACTAATTTATCCGAATAAATTACTTAGGTGTGTAAAAAAAGAGAAGAAGAAGAAGAAGAGAAGACAATAGAAACAAGAGATAAACGGTTACTCGGAGAGTATTGATTCGTCGTTTGGCCGAGACAAACGACGATAATACTAATCCTGCGTCAGAAGTATGAGAATCGAAATAAATTACCGCCAAGCATAAATACGAGGAAATTTGTTCGCCTACGAATAAATATTCGACTACACGGGGTTCTTTTATCTACAATAATAAAAAAAAAAAAATGAAGAAAGAGAATAAAGAAAAAAAAAAGAAATGAAAAATAAAAGAAACCGATAGTGACGTCATCCCGTGTGATCGCAATTACATCATGATCGACCCGGCTGATCGCGCGTTACATCGTGACAATCGGCAATAATAATTATCATAACGCGTTACAATAATTAATATCAGCACGCATTATTACGGCATCGACCGATCTCGTACCCGCTCGCTCCACTGAATTAATCACAGCTCGCGCGTATTCGGCCGACTCTCTCCGGAGAGAACGAAAAAAATATCATTTCCGACGAGACTTCGCGAATTCCCGTCGCCGCGAAATTTCATGCGAATTGAGGGGCTCGTAGTGAAGTACGATCCTCGTCGACGAATCGTCGAATCACCTAATTCTTTCGAAGTTCTACCCTTAAACGCCAGTACTTCTTACGATACATACATGTATATATATTTATATACACAGGGTGTCTCAAAATTTTTGAGTTTCCTAATAGAAACGATTCCCAGGGTTATTTTAAGAAAATTTTCCCTTTACCAATTTGCAATTTGATGCTTCGTTTATTAGTTATCAAGGAAATACGTGAACCAATCAGAGCGCGGCTACAGCAGATGTCTTTCCCTGATGATCCTGAACCCGTACTCTGATTGGTCGGTATTTTTCCGTTAATAAATCGAAAACGAAGCCGCATATGACATTTTCGCAAAGGAAAAGGTATCTTAGAATATACCCAGGAATCATCCTTTTGGGACACCCTGTATATCAACGCGTTAAGTTCCCCTCGTAAAAATCATGATTCCGCCGTTAGTCTACGTCAAAGAATCGAACGAAACGCGCATTCGCGAACGGACAGGGTGCGCAGAGAACCATATAAGAGAATTTTCAAAAATCCTACAAATTTCCAGTTGTTCACGGTGACGAAACAAAGAATCGTTTAGACAAGGATCGTTTTCGCTTCGCTCTCCCCAACCGTCGTCCTCGGCGTGTGCGTTCGAAGAGAAACCGTTTCTTACATGTTTTTCTTTTGGTACACATATGTACAAATACTAGGTTAGGTCCGGAAAGTTTCCGCCCATTTTCGGTAGACTGCCTAAAGACAGGTTTGAATATATATATATTAGAATTACTGAAAATAAATTAAATAAGTAATATATATTCTAGAGATATGTGGAGAAAATTTTGGATACATAACAAAACGTAAATGCGTTGCGTTTCAATCTTCCGTGAAAATTGGCGCGAACTTTCCGGGACAATTTAGTATCACGAACGTAAAAGATCATAATAGGCGGAGTAAAGGGAAACTATAGAGGGTCCTGGAAAGTACTCGTCGGTGGGATCGTCGATTCGTTTGATAGTTATAGATCGCGATGGTTCGCTGATTAAACGGTTCTGGTTTAGCTTAGTCTCGGGCCTCGTTCTATCCTCTATCCTCGTCGATCAGGAAAAATAGGTTTTCACCTATTCGAACTTTGCCAAACGACCGAGAAACAGCGGACTTGGAATGTTAACTGGTTTGCCGTGTCGCGCGGCGCATGCGCGCCTGCTCGGAAAGCGCGGGAACAGGCGACGGATCGAACTGCCCTCTGGCCCCTAAAATAAGTACTCGCTAGTAGCTCGACCTGGGAACTCGGTAAAAACTTAAGGAGGAATTTGCCGCCATTTTCTAGAGACATCCGTGAAGATGGTCACACAGTTTTAAGACGTCGATCAGGGGAAAAATGGACCGAATAAGGTTTGTAACGCTTTACCAACCGGAAGTCTTATTAACTCTTTGCGCTCGAAGCAATTCTATTCGAAAATCGAATTAATATTTCAACAGGTTAAATGCCACGTTGGTCACCAGTGACCGGCAACATCGCGTCGTTTGACGAATTTATTATTGCCGAATTTAACCAGATTGCAGTATGAGGTGAGAACTTCGTTATACAGTAATTAACAATTCTCTTTAATAACATCGATCGCTTCTACGAATGAAATTAGTGAAACTTGAAGCACACAAAATTCGCTCGGCATTCAACGTGTTAACCTGTAATCGCTCCATCGTATTTTACAATTATTAATTGTACGTTAAATGTATAAAATTAATAGTATTGTTCGAGCATTAAAATTTTCAAGGATTTCTTAACTGTAAATCGTCTGATGTAAAAGTTGTTTATAGTATGGCAATTTTTAGTGGCGCATGTAGAGACGCCAATCGAGTGCCAAGGGTTAATAGGACTTCCAATAACTGCTGCGTAACAAAATGAAGGTTAACAAACTGCTTTTACATTACGATTAGTAAAGCAAATTATTCTCAATAAAAATTGCTGTCAGAGTCATTTTGGTTATTACAATCAGTTCATAAAATCGGAGCCATTTTGCTTATTTACCTTTAAACCGGAAATAATGCAACTGTGCGTAAGCAAAAGACTCGCTTAGCCCATTTGTGCTTTTCTGTTTCAATCGAATCTATTGAAACAGTGCGCGAATATTTTTTAACCTGTTAACCGGGGAACAAACTTTTGTTCGACTCGTTTCACAATGGGGATATTTTTCTTTTTTTAATACTTATTGTTCATATATAATTGTAAACTTATATAATTGATTTACTTGAATAACAACTACATAAAATGTAATGTGTTCAAAATATTACGGCAAATTTCCATGACGAAAAATGGCGTCATGGCCATCCTAGTAGTATAGTTCGTGTATGACGAAACATTTCGTCATACCCAGTTAACAGGTTAATATTATATGAATTATCTACAACATATTAATTTGTAAATTTGATACCATTTCCCAGGCGAGCGTCGAATTCGAAAGGGTCGAATAGCGTGCGTGCCGTGTACGCGAAAAATGTAATGGCTGCCGCGTTTTTATCGTTTCGACGGGTTATTTGCGCGAGTATAAAAGTCTGCCGACCGCAGAATTCAATCTCGACGCCGTTTCATCCAACGGAATCCGTCGGACGACAATCTAATTAGCGGTATTTTATTCCGGGGACCAGTAAAGTTCGCGTGCCGATAATTTGCCGCTAGTCGGAATCTTGTACACGATTGCGGTCGAAACGCCGAACGTCGAACCGCCATGTCTTCGTTGCTGAATTTATCTCCCAGTGCAACGAGCCAAAATATTAATTCAAGATCGGTTGTTGCCCCTCTATTACTTACTGTTCCGCGGCGAAAATTTTCCCCATTGCGGGCAACTCCCCAAAGTATCCCCGTAGAATTCTACTACCCCGTTCGTTTGCGCGCGACTCGGAAAAAAACCCCGCGAATTCAGGACCCTCGTGGTCCCGGTTAGCGTTTCTACCCTTTCTCGCGGGTACTCGTTACGGTGTCTGGCGGCCGAGCCGAGGTCAACTCGAATCGTATCAGTGCCGAGAATTCACGGGACTAGCTCCCGTTTTATCGTGGATGGACTTCGCATGAGCCGGTTCATACGTTGCCCGATTTACTAGAGAAAATCGATGCCGATTCGCCTTCCCGTCCCTCTGCCGGAAGCTTGGGAAAGTAAACGGCGGCGATGGCGGGATAACCGAGCAGTCTCTCGTGTTCGCCGAACACCATTGGAAGACCCACTCCGCTTCCACGATCGATTGGTTCTCGATCGGTTAGCTTCCGTTACTAAATAATCGCCTAACAGCTTTCTCCGAGTTAGCCGTCGTCGAGAGCAGCCTAATCGTCGTCCGGTCGATCTTGAGCACAGACTACGAAACGCAAATGATTAGGATCTTTCGTTTCCTCTCGATTCTACTTGGTCGTGCGTGTTCGTCGAAGGTTCGGATAAACGCTACCGTGTGTCCTTGACTCTCATGATAGTTGGGCAGCAATTCCAGTAGACTGTAGACAGGCGTTGGGAACGTCTCCGTCTATCAGCGTCTTGTACGCGCGGTAGTTATGATCAACAGACATGATTGTACTATTGGCTAGTTTTCTCGCAGCCGTGATCTACGTGTATTCTAATCGTTCGTTCGGGTCGGCTTGCGAATCGTACGAGAGACCCGTCGTTAGGGTATACTTCGTTCTAGAACCCATATGCTCGATTAGATCTCTACTGCCGGTACTACTAGCGAACAGTCTTTCCTCTACGTCTACGTCGCTTAACTGATACGAAACTGGTCCTGACGGTCGCAGACCGTTCTGCGATTCGATATTAACACGGCTCAGAGCGATCTTGAAGTCGAAACGCAGACTCGAGGCTTCTGGTTGTCGGATACAAGGTAAGATGACGCCTGATCACCGGTAAAAACCGATCGGCCGTGTCAACGGAACACCGAAATGGAAGATTGCGAAAATCTTCGAGCAGCCATTAATTTCGCAATTAGCGTTGTCTAGTCGTCGATAAAAATATGAGATAATGGGAGTCAACGAGAAAACCCAAGTCTCGTTTTCCGTTCTTCGTTGATTCGAACAGTCGCCACGACGGTGCTGCGTAATTATTCCGAACCTAGGCTGCCGAGATACGGCTTTCGTTACGTCCCCGAATCACTTCGTCACATCTCTCGAATGGAAAGCGAAACAGCAATTTTTCCTGAGCTGCCGGAATCCCAGAAATCGATTTCGAGAAATTTCGAAACTCTAGAAATCTCTCCGACGCTTCTTCGTCAAGATGGCGGACACGTTGGTCGTAAAAAGTTACAGCAAACGTTTCTCCGTGTATTCTAACGAATTGGAGCACAGATAGTCGCGTGAAAAATTAAGCAAGCGACGATATTTGGTCAAAGCGAAAAGAAAATCACGTGTGGTATCAAGTATATGTCCGCCATCTTGGAAAAGACAAATTCACGTTGTTCCCGCGTGAACGTTGTCACGGAGGATCGAAGAAGCTGCAGAACTTTTCAACAGGCTCGACTTATTCGACACAACGCTTTTACACGCGAATGAATAGATCAGTTATTCGATATTGCTGAATAAAATACGCGTTGCTGCCGAAGGAGAACGCTCGTTTCCATATTTCATTGGTCCTGTCCCGACCGAGACGTTCGCTTTCAAGAACTCGTTTCGATCTATTCTCATCTATTCGCTGATGTTAGATAAATTTTTAAAAAGGTCATATAAGACTCGCGACGAACATATCGAATAGATTAAAATTCATTCAAACATTTTTCCCGAAAATTGCATAAAACGAATCCCAAATGCAAGATGGCCTGAACAAGTTCTACAATTCTTTCAATCCTCGGTGAACTCCGGGCGGAGGCAGCCATTTTGTTAACGCGTTGAATACCACGGGGGTTACCGGTGACCGGCACCGTTATATCGTTTAAGAACGGTTATCAATAAATTAAAAGCATTAAACATTAATTACTGGCAAAATTAACCAGATTATAGTACGAGGTGAAAACTTTCGTTTTTAGTAACTAAGAATTTTGTTCAATAAAACTTGTTCGAAGCATGCAAAATTCGCGTGGCATTCAACGCGTTAAACGAGGTTGGAGAGTCTTAGCAGAGCCTTCCTCAGGACCGCAAGACACCTGTTTATGGTGGCAGCAACGGGCCCCTTCGGCAGGGTTTCCGTCGCAGGATCGGCCAGAAAAATTGCTGTTTCAGCTTCGATTCAGCGACCGAGCCTAGGCTAAGTGGGTCCCAGGGTTGGGCTCTGGGTGACCAGAGGGATCGTTCTTCGCGGAGCAGATCCGGGCTTCTTCACCAGGCTGCCGTACCTCTGGACACCTGGGAAAGGTGGGCCGGTACTCTGCGGCGAATAGTAACCGCCTTCCAGCTGATAGTAATTGCCAGTCTGTTGATACTGGTACTGATCGGCCGGGGGAAGGATGTTGCTGTAACCGGAATAAGAGCCGTACTGCAAGGAGTACGTCGACGAGTATCCTCGCTCGCTCAGGCTCCTGTAAGGCCCCGAGTGCTGGGGCCTGCCCTCCTGTCAAACGGGGGTGCTAACCGCCGCGCTGGTTATATACTCGATGTCTCCGATGCTCTTCACCCTACGGTGCCTCTTGTTCCCGGTGATCGGCCTCGGCGGAAGTTGAGGAGGCGGCGGAGAATTGCTGCGGGCGCTGCTCATATACTGGCTCGCCAGACTTCCGGTGTCCGAAGAGGATGACGGGGAAGCCTTCTCGCTCCTGGGTCGCAGACCGAAGGCGCGACTTAACGATCCCTGCGGAAGGATATCGAATGATTAGTACGTCGCCTTGGGATGATACTATTAGGCTCGTTCTAGGACGCAAAGCCCAACGAACTCGTGAAACTGTTTTTAGAGATTTAGCTGTCTCAGGAAACTTGACAGTTCTGCTACTGGGTGGATAAACTTGTAATCAGAAAATACAGATTTTAAATTAGAACAATTTCTTTATGGACAAGTCAAACGACTCCGCGTTTTCTGGCAAGCTAGAAGAGTTAATTTGAAGATTGCGGGAAATGAACATTTTAGGAAGATTGAAGTTGAAGGTACCAGAAGAAAATAGTTGTATATGCTTTTTAACTCTTACCACTCGAATGACGCTTCTAAGGCGACACTAAAAATTGCTAGAATATAATTTAAACAATTTTTACATCGCTACGTTTGTAGTTAAGAAATCGTTAAAAATTTTAGTGTTGTAAGTGCGAGCGATAGTAATTAATTTCGTATGAAACGGTAATGAACTATGTGCCACAAAGCTGTTATAGGTAAAAATATTGTTTCGAAAACTTGAAAGATATATGTGCCCATAATTATGAAAATAGTCCAAGTCATACTTTAAAAAAATGAGTTTATCAGTTATTTCTCACCACATTATTTTAAACTAAATTTATTCAATGTAAGTTTTACGATATCGTGAAAAATGAACCATTAGATAGTGGTTGTCAAGGTAAATGCGATCTGTATAGCGACAGATAAGTTATAAAAATACAATTTAAAATTAAAATTTGATATTAAAAAATTCTAAAATAACTACAGCTAGATAAACTGTCAAGTCTCCAGCTGGCTATTTTAATCGCTAAAATTCATGATCGAAAGTTATCTAAACCGTCTCGGAATTTGGTTGCCGTCAGGCTCTTTTTGGTATTCCAAAAGTGATGTTAACAACTGTAAATAGCTTGTTGAATTGAATACGAGTTCAGTATACTTTGATCTGTCTAGAGGTTTCGCTACAGCTAAGGAAAACGATGATCAGATTGAGGATGTTAGTGGACGAGTGACTTGACTATGGTTTCTCATGCGAGTTCGGGTTCGTTGAAGTGGAATGAACGTCTAAAGGAGACAGTAAAGAACGATGCACCGTACGATTGTAAATTGATTTCTCGAGATTATTATTACAGTTTCGCTAAACGAGTATCGCGGAGCTTTGCTCTTTGTGATGGCTTCGCGAGAAAAATGAAACTGACAAGAGAAACGGCGATAAGAAGTCGGCGAACCGGTCGAATGAAAGATACGATATGTCGAAATGTTCAGAGTTTTCGTGGGACATTGTGTTTCGAGATTGAACTTGAACGATGTACGATACTATGATCTGGTAATGGGTATAAATTGCTTTTTCGCGTGATCGAAGGAAGGTGAGATCGTAACTTTTAAGCATGAGTTCGTGTCGCCGCGAGCAGACAAAATGGCGGACGATACGGAGGACGCGATTCATGTTTCAGCGTTGGAAATGCGCGTGCAACTATACAACGAGCGAAGAATTTCGGGGATCCGCGGATCCTGGTATCCAGGAAATTTCGGAAACACTGGGAACCATGATTCAGCAGATTCTACGCGAACAAAAAGCGGCGAACAATCAAACGCCATATTTTAATCTGGCGATTCAAAACAACGGAACACGACAAGCATTCTTTATACTCTCCACGGGGACAGGAATCCAAACGGGTGACGTTTCGGGCTTAGGGATTGGATGTTACTTGCTATCAAGCGGATGATACAGAAGGGTTAAGCTGACGATCAAAATTGGCTAGTAATAAATAAATAATTAATAAATTGCAAGATAAAGTCTCGTTTGTCAACGAAAGCTGACGAACTAATTCGGTTTAGCCAATTTCGACGTTATCGGACTGAAATGAAAATGTCCAATGGCTATCGAGCAATGATCAGGAGGGCGAATGACAAACACACACACACACACACTCACACACATACACACACACACGTACGATGACACGCAAAATAGATGATGATGGGCGCATACCTGTGAGCTCTTCCACGACAACTAGTAAAGGACGAAACAAGGTCGATTAAGAACCCACACACCGTGACTTCCACATTGAAATCATCAGTTTATATTTACACAATGGCATCGTCATCGTTATTATAATTAGTTTGTTTAGGTGGCTAGAAATCGAGCGTCTGCGGGCAATTCGTTTCAAACGCGGCATTCACTACAATTAAGACGTGTATACCCTTTCTTTTTTTTTGTTTGGGAACGGGACAGTCCGATTAACATACATTTGGAAGGTGATAAGGTAGCAATCGACTATTTCCAATCTTTTCCTTTATCCTTTATGTACAAGTGTTTACAATGTGGCGGCGATACGGTCAGCCCTCTCAAGGAAAATATAGTCGAGGATAGCTATAGGGGTCGCGATTGCTCGCTCGTAATTCGTCTCGATCGTCCAGAACCAGAAAACATAAACA
>CM052092.1:5041840-5053699 GCA_028453745.1 Agapostemon virescens
TGTAGATTTTGGCATATAGAGAATCACAGAAGGGAGGATGCCAGTTGGAAGATAACTTCAGACCTGGCCCTAAGCAATTTTAGAACGAACCTAATGTTTGCTAGCCCCAAGTCCCTCTCACTCTTCTACAAACTCAACGATTACCCTTGTTACATTGATCTCGCCGCCCTTGGTATTCACTGATCATGAGAGAGAAAGGACAATGATGCCTGAAGTTCAGTGGGTATAGATGTTTTAATATAGGATGTTTCAAAATTGAGACTCTAGACAATTTAGACTACCTGGATGTTCCAAACAATGATGTAACGAACCTAATGCAACCTATTTGCAACATTCAACATCCCAATAACAAAATTACAATTGCCTAAAAATAAACTCAAAAAATTATCCATCAAACAAACAATACCTACATTGCTTCCTCTCTATAAATTCTTAACCTAACTCAGAACTTTCCCTTTTTAACCCTTAGCACTCCAATGGCTCCTCCGAAGCGACATTGCAAATCGTCAGACTATTATTCAAAAAATTGTTTACATTACTGGTTTTCCGAATAACTTCATTTTATCTATTTAAAAAATTGTTAAATTCTTATTTCAACCAAAAGGGAGTCTCGCAAAAAAATGATTCTGGCAAAATGGCTGCCGTGTTCTTCTAGTTCAAGACATTGAGTTCAAATTTTCAACTACTCGGATATCATTCAATCAAATGTACCCGTTGACTTTTCAAAGGCACATAACTTCCTGCTTTGAAAAAATGATTTACGATGTAATAGCTTCGAGGCAAACTACAAGTTTCTAGAAACAATTCGCATATATCAATTGAACAAGGGCCATCGCGTAGAATATAGTTTGCGAAAGCTGCAGTGTCGTTTCGGCGGCAATAAGTTTCTATGAACACGTACGAAATATTCCCCAACGAAGTCTAACTTGTTTCCGCGTAAGGGAACACGGTTTTCCGGTCGAGCAAGCGAGTAACCCGCGCGATCGACAGTTTTTAACCCCCGAAACATGTTGACTCGCCAACACCGGCTAACACCTGACCGATCCGCCGGAGTGGCAGTAATCGCGTTGTCCCGAAGTTTAGCCGATAAACCAGCTGCAGCACCTGTTCTACGTAGCGTGAAGTAACTTACGCCCGAGGGAAAGATAAGTGGATTAAGTTCTCCGTAGCTGATACCCCGGCCGGCTAATAAGCGAAGGGTACGTGACACCTGTAAATAAACGGGTCTCGAGTCGCACCTGTATTAAATTACCGATCGACCGGCAACGAAAAAAATACCCGGCAAGAATTCAATCTCCGTCGTCTTGCGCGGAAATCCGACGTTCGCACGCTAAAATCGTTTTCGTGACAGTCTTCTCCTCAAAATTCCACTAGCATCGAACTGCAACCTGTTTTTTTGAAGGAAAATAATTGAATCTAATAACAATTACACGATGGGAAATCATAAGATTACTGTTCTGAGGCTGAAGAATTTTTCACATTGAATTTTCTTCGATAAAAATTTTATTCTTTTATTTGTTGACACATGTCTATGTGACGTTTAATTTACAAGTTTAATTCCTACCTCGAGACAGCTTTCTCTCCTAGAATAATTCCATTGCACCGTGGTTCATTTTCTTTCGTGCATATCACATTTGTTACTGTTAATCGTACAGCAACACTTCAACTTTTACTAACTTCTTAATTGCTAAATAGATAAAATGTAGTTATTGGAAAAAATAGTATGTACATCTCATTGTACGATATTTGAGTAGTACATGCTAAAAATTTGAACTCAATGTCTTGAACTACAAGAATATGGCAGCCATTTTGCCAGAGTCATTTTTGCGAAATTCCTTTTTGGTTGAAACTAGGGAAACTCAACAATTTTTTAAATAAATAAAATGAAGTTATTAGAAAATTCAGTATATACACATTATTGTATGATATTTGAGTAGTACATGCTGAAGATTTGAACTCAATGTCTTAAACTAGAAGAGTATGAGAGCCATTTTCCTACAGTCATTTTTGCGAGACTTCCTTTTGGGTTGAAATAAGAGAAACTCAACAATTTTTTAAATAAATAAAACGTAGTCATTGGAAAAATCAGTATATACATCTTATTCTATGATATTTAAGTAGTACATATTAAAAATTTGAACTCAATGTTTTAAACTAGAAGAACATGGCAGTCATTTTCCCAAAGCCTGCGAACCTCCGTTCGTTTCGCATGCGCCACAGAATTTGATCTAATAAAAATTTCAATATCCACAAAAATGTTTCAAATAAAATTCGTCAGGTTTAACTTGGAATTCTCGTATGATCCATAAACACATAGCGTCATCCGCAAAGATTAGAGTTGTCAGTCTATCCACAGCTAGGCAACTCAGCCCTAAAGCTTTCTATATTCTGAAACATCGCTTCCCCTGATCCATCCTCTAACATCTCTGTATGTATACATATAATAAAGTATAGCAGACAACACTTCGGTTTGATCACCCTATATATTCCGAGCGAACAGGTGAGCCTCCCAATCAGCGTACGTCAGTGAAAGACCCCTAAAAATCGATAAGCCTGTTGAAACAGCGGCCATGCTCGAAAAATGTATATTCGCGGGTTGTCAATAATTCATTTATCGGGCGCATTTCGTGTTTCGCGTGCACGGATATCCTTCCGCGTATCCGCGCGGTGGATGTTAGCGAATCATCAAACAACAAGATCCACGGGAGCGTGCATAGCGACGTTTACGATGTCAAACAACGGAAGAGAGCCGAGGATATGGTTGGAGATCGACGAGATTGCCAACGTGTTTCTGTTTGAACAGCTTCTGACAGGGGTGTGGTGGTTGGGGGGGGGGGGGGGGGGGGTGGAGTAGGAGAGGGTTGCTGGGTGCACGGATGTTAAGCCGACCGGATAAAAAAATCATACAGAGAAGTCCGGTTCTTTCAGGTTCTTTCTCCTAGAAGGAACAAGACTGGCGCGACACGTCGGACCATTCGCCTCGGTGATGAAGTGGATTACGCGCGGTTCGACAAGACGGAAGAGTATAAAGCAAAAGGGGAAATTGACGTGCTCCGTGGAAGAGAAATTGCCGTAAGACCCGGAACAAGGTCTGTTTCCTTTCATGTTCCATTACGAACAAGCACCGGCCGCTTTCTAGTTAGGAGATATCCGATGATAACGGATAACGCGGCCCCGCCGCCATTACGAGCCACCGTGATGGACGCTGATGACCCCCGAAGACCATGGAATTCGGTGGGGCAATAATAATACGTTTAATGTTCGCTCTTTCGGGCCAGACGATGTACTACCGGCATTTCCTATGGAGAAATTACGAGGATTTCATCCTCTGAATTTCTCACAATCCCCAGGGTTCTGAGTGGATTTTTTTTAAACACGTTTAGCAGCAATTTCGGACTCTCTTATTATGCATTTTACGAGATTCCGTCGTATTTTATCATATAAGCGTGGTGAAATGACTCCTCTCTTGTTTAATCTCATCCTTAATGTATGTATTTTTGCTTCGATTTCTAGAGAACGTTTTGTGGCAAATGCAGACAATTATATTATAATTTTTACCATTTTGTTGTATTTTATTTTATAAAGATTAAGACGTGTCTGACTCCTCTCTTGTGTAATCTCATCCTTAAAGTATGCATTTTTGCTTCGATTTTTAAAGCACGTTTAGTATTGAATGCAAATTTTTATATTATAAATTTTACCAGTTTATTGTATTTTATTTTGCAAGGATGACGAAGTGTCTGACCCCTCTCTTGTGTAATTCCATCCTTAAAGTACGTATTTTTGCTACGATTTTTAAAGAACTTTTAGTGGCAAATGCAGACAATTATATTATAATTTTTACCATTTTATTGTATTTTATTTTATAAGGGTGAAGAAGTATCTGACTGCTCTCTTGTGTAATCTCATCCTTAAAGTATGTATTTTTGCTTCGATTTTTAGAAAACGTTTAGCAGCAAATGCAGATTTTTATATTATAAATTTTACCATTTTATTGTATTTTATTTGATAAAAATGAAGTAGTGTCTGATTCTTCTCTTGTTTAACCTAACTTTCAATGTATGCATTCTTGTTTATGTTACATCTTAACGAACTTAACGAATTCTACAGATTATTATATTATATAATGTTTTTAATTTATTATAACCTCAAAGACCACAATTAAATGTTTACAACGGTAGAAAATTATTTAATCGTTTACACTGTCTTTTCCGAGTGAATACAAATTTTTTTTTCGATCTTGTTTCAACAAAAATTTAAATTTGCATGAAAAATGGTAATCAGTGTTTTAATAAACACGAAAATTACCATTTTGTTATCACGAGTACACACGTCGTGCATAGTTACGAGGTTAAAAATGAAATAACATTTTCCTCTGTTGTTTTTACACTAATTCTGTTCGACATTAGCCAACTATTATATATAAAATTCATGCTAACAAACGGCGTAAAAAATATTTACAAGCACCGTTTAAATAACTGCACGGAAACACTTCATTCCGGAGTAACGAACGCGAACCTAAAGCAAGCGCCGTACTTTCTGCGATTTTGTTCGCCGTATTCATTAACATAATATTTATAAAATACGAACAAATGGAATCTGCAATGGTCGAAAGAAATTTCACTGATATCAGCGAACATGTAAATGTCGGGATACTTCTGGATGGGGTAGTGCGCGTATAGTAAAACGAAGATAATGCGAGCGGGAAAAGTATAATTAAGAGGGGAAAACAGAATGTAATTAGAAGCGAGAGAAACAGAAAATAACAGAGATACGCGCGTTATAAAAATACGGATACGGAAATGGGATGATGCAAAACGTGAAACTGTGAAACATAATACATATAAAAAAAAAAAAAAGGAAACGTTGATAATAACGAGGTACCCGCAGATATTCCTATTCAAATTAGTTTCAAGAAAATGTACATGATAAATGTGAATATAAAATAATTCTTAACATACCATCGTCGATTATTCTTGCTCAATGAGTTTTCAACGATAAGCTACAATGACTAATTACATTTGCAAATTACACCCCTAACGAATGCCGCACGTACGTACAGGGTGTCAAGTAAAATTCAAACGAATTTAAAACCAGAGATTCCTAAGACGATTCCAAGCAACATTTTCCTTTACCAGATCGCCATTCAACGCTTCGTTCTCGAGTTATCGAAGAAAAACAGGGACCAATCAGAGATCCCATAACAAATACGTCGTCACGCGGAAGCTACGCCCTCGCCGCGCTCTTATTGGTCCGCGTTTTTCGCGAATAACTCGAAAACGAAGCGTCGAATCGCAAAGTGGCAAAGGAAAATGTTGCTCAAAAATTATTTTACATTTCACTGGATGCCATGATTCGTTTAGTTCCGCTCACGCGGTACTTCGAAGTACATCCATCCGTTCGTTTATCCACGGCTCTTTCAACGCCTCTTCGCACAGTCTACTAAACCCGCTAATTGATAAAACGGCGGTTAATTAACAGCAAATAAAACAATAAAACAGCGGACCGATCGTTCACGCAAGGTTAATTCGGCGTGCGATAGTCCCGACACGCCGAAGCGTCTTGCAAAGCGTGTAATAAATATTATAACGGATAATTATAGCGAAAATAAACGCTGTACGTCTGTGCCGGAGCTGTAATCAAGAAAATACGTGTATTCGTTATTTATAGCCGCTGACCTACGATTTAATACATTTTTTCTTGAATATCGCGAGGGCACGTCTGCCGGATTAAAAATAGTTGGCCAACCTTTCGCTCGTTGAGAATAGAATATCAGGGTTGAGAAACAACGATAAACATCGGCCGCCCTGAACGGGGGCTCTTCTCTGCGAAACAAGGAATCATGACACGCCACTTTAACATTTAACCCTTTGCACTCCGAGCAATTTAAATTCCAAAATTCAGACGTTGTTCGATCTAGTATGGCTCCGTTGGCAGATGAACAATTTCCTTGGCAGTACAAATAAGTCTCCGCCGTTTCGAGTCTAATAGCATAACCAGTGAGTTATGGCGGCTAGCGTCAACAACATAACCTCGAAATATTAACGTGTATCGGCGTCACGTATCTATTTCTTGCGGAAATGAGTTTCGAGCCGAATAAGCGCCACCTGCGGGAAATTCTAATTTGCTTCTTTAATTTGAAGAAGTAAAAGCATATGGCGAGGCTGCATTAAGCGAGTATACTACTACAATAGTATGGCAATTTTTAGGGCCGCCACTGTGGCGCCATTTTAGCGTTAAGGGTTGAAACGGCAAGTTGTGCAATGTTCTAAGGGAGTGGCAAAGAAAATTTAAATTAAAAACGCGATTTCCCAGACGGGGAGGGGAAATTAAGAGAATTCCTTTACGGGGTTCTGTCAGGGCTGTCGAATTGCTATGCCGGAAGTTCCATCATCGATCAGGGGGATCGTCGGAACCGACATTGGCGCCATCAGGAAACAATTTTTAATTGAACCGCGGGTTTATTAAGGCGTGGACATTTTACGGGTTGTTTCGGGGAACGTTGTCGCCGCTGAATTTAGGACACGGTATTTACGATCGTCGGCGTGGAATATAGTATTAAAGGATATTAAAGCGTTCCCTCCGAGTCCGCCAGGAGAAGACACGGTTGCCGTATGATGCATGATCCTAGTTCTTATGAAAATTTCACCTCTCCCTTCGCCCCTCTGTCTGTCTCTCGCGTTCCCTTTTCCCGATCCACGGAGAGTGAACTCTGTATTTTTCGCTGGGAGCGCCATTACCGTGTCTTAAGCTGCTTGCAAGAAACATTAAAGACTGTCTTTGTAGAACCCGGGGCATTAGCGATCTCGTTCTTTTGCGTTCACGTCGAGCTCGATTTTTGTCGTCGGAGCGGAGACCGTGCGCGAAAGCAGCCCGACAGAATGCGAATGTTTTTTAATTTTCTCTGCAAATACTTTAAGCCGACTCGCGTAATCCCTGTTTAGATTTGGCGCGACTCCGCTACTTCGGAACTTGCGAATTCCGGACGATCCGCTAACAAGTTTCTGACAGATCGCGATTCGATGCGACGCGCTTCCGCCGAACCGAAGCATTCCAATTTTTGTCTACGCTCGTTTTTCACGTTGCAATTATTTTTTATGATTTATTCGCGTCCTCGGCCGTTCTTTACGGCGATTTTAAAACAATACGAGCCCCGGAAACAATACGCGAGCGTTTAAAGCGGATCTAACCGCGTATTCGAGCACTTAATTTTTCCAGGCTCGAAAAATGATGATGTTTAAACATTGATCATTTCGTTGAAACAAATCGTGGTCTCAGTTTTAAGCTCCAGATTTCTGTATTCATTTGTCATTTGTTTTTGATTATTGTTAGTTTGTTAGATATTTTATTCATATATATTGTTAAATTATTTTATATTTATTGTTAGATATGCCTTCTGCTGAAACTGCTATTCAGTGAAGCGTCTCTAAGAACAATAATTTTTTTCGCGGATGAATATTCCGAAGATTCGAGCATCGAAATTTTATTTTTACAATAATACGATCATATTTCATCTACGATTTTTTATTTTGTCAAAGTTTGAACGGAAGATGCATAATTTTACGAAGATGTAAAGTACACCATGAGGGCCTTACAACATCAAGCTTTGTTCTTCATTTTCGTTGCGTAAAACAGTGTAAAAAAATCGCACATCAATTTTTAAGCTGTCGTTGCAAAGAGGAGATTCGAATCTTTGTACCTGTGGAAGAAATTCATTTAGGAGAAAAATTTTGTTACGATTTTACAGAAGTTTCAATTTATAGTATTTTCGAGGAAAAATGGGTCTTCAGTTTTTCATTTCTTAAACGACGTAAAAATAATTTAGAGAAAGAACAAATAGTGGAGTGCAAAAGTAGAATCCTCGTTCTTCAAAATGAGCCCAAATTTATCGTTATACGATTGTTTTTTACGAAATTATAAAATGTTCAATATCGTCGATTCCTCGAGAATCAGATATTTGATGTTCCACAATTTTTTGGACCCACCGTGTATATTGAAATCCTTACGCAGATTTTTCATTATTTTTCTCTGCATTTCCTAATGGCGTACAGTTAAAATAATTTTTAAATTTTTACGACTTTATTTCGTAAAACTTTTCATTTCGTTCATCGCGCAAAATTGCGCGGCTAATAATAGCTAGTCTTTTTTTTTTTGCGGAATTAAAATTGTTTTTCAAAGGCACAAAAGTTAATGGAATATCCGCGCGAGAGCCGGATGAACGAAATTAGTTTTGAAAAACGCAGTGTCTCGCGTCGCGGCGTGTTTTTCAACGTTTGGAAAATCTAATATGAAAGACAGCGCGCCGCTGAATAAAAAAGAAAGAGGAAAAATAGAAAAAGAAGGACAAATCCGTCGCTCGACGTGCAACAATTTAATAACAGCCGGAGGAATAGCAGCTGATAAAAACGTACAAGATTGTGCCCTGGTTTCTACACAAAGAGCCTCTTCTAATGCGACGCACGGGTACCACGGCAAAAATATTCTTCTTTCAATCTGTTTAAAGCCTTAGAATGCGGTTCTCCGTTCGAGGCAGGAATTTTTCGCTCAAAAATGCATCCTACTGCTTGAAACTTTGAATCCGAGTCGAGTGCATTCTAAGGATTCCAACGCACGGCTGCTTTGAACGAATTGAAAGGGGAAGATGATCTCCGGTGTGCTCTCTCCATGCCGGATCGTGAAAGACGATGCATTAGGCGTTCGAATTAATTCGGTGGCTAGCTGTTCACTCGTTTCCTATGTTTCAAATTAATTCTTGGCCCTGATGCCGAATTAACTGTTGCATTCGTTCGTGTGGAAACTTTTTTCAAAGCTCGCCAGTCGAGTTGATTGGTCAAAGTTAAGTTTCACCAATGGGAATCGTTTTAGTCGAGTTAGTTGTTCGTGAATAGATTAAAATTTCGTTCATTTTTGATTTTCTAGGTTTCGAAATGAACATGATAGAATTGTCATGAATTGGTTAAAGTGTACTACATTGTGAGGAAAATGATTTGCTAAAATTGCAACTGCACCTGTAATTCGTTCCAGTCGAAATGTAAGAATGACAATATTGTACTCGGTTTCTACAAGTTTATATCATTGTTAACAAACAATTTCTTAAAATTTAGTTCATTTTTTATCTTTTAGGATTCTAAATAAACATGATAGAATTTTCATGAATTGGTTAAAGTGTAATACATTGTGAGGCAAATGATTTGCTAAAATCTATTGCAACTGCATCTGTAATTCGTTCGAGTCGAAATATAAGAAGGACAAAATTGTACTCGGTTTCTAAAAATTTATATCACTGTTAACAAACAGCTTCTTAAAATTTAGTTCACCTTTGATTTTCTAGGTTTCGAAATGAAGATGATAGAATTTTTTCGAATTGATTAAAGTGTATTAATTGTGAGGCACATGACTTACTAACATTTATAGCAATTACAAATAATGTATTAAAATAATAGTACTAAAATTGTACTGGATTCCTGAAAGTTCATATAACTTGTTAAAATTTAATGTAATTCTATGTATATTTTATACTGATAGTAAAAGTATTAAAATTGTGCTCGATTTCTATTTCTGTTAAAGTTCCAATTTTAATTTATTGATTTTATTATTTATTATTTTCATTTATTTCTTTATTATTATTTATTATTTATTAAAAAATTTGACATGATATTCGCGAAATTGCGAACGGAAAATAGAGTCGGTTACACACCGGAAATACAGAACCGTGAAGACGCAGGAAGTGAAAACTGTCGTTGCACGGTATTCGATTTACGGAAAACTGTACTTAGGAAAATTACGAAAGACAAGAAGATCGATCTGTGACGAAAACGAAGAACAGAGGTAACTTAATTTAGAGTGTCGCGAATAGGAAAATGCAAATTCGGGTAAACGTACCGGAAATACGGAACTGTGAACTCGCAGGAAGAGAAAACTATCGGTGCGCAATATTGGAATTGCAAAGGCTGTTGTTCTCAAGAAGATTGCAAAAGACAAGAAGATCGATCTGTGACGAAAAGAAAGGACAGAGTAACTTAATTTAAAATGTCGCGAATAGGAAAATGCAAATTCGGGTAGACGTACCGGAAATACGGAACTCTCAAGACGCACGAAGCGAAAACTATCGGCGCACAATATTGGAATTGCAAAGATGTTTCCAAGAAAATTGCAGAAGACAAGAAGATCCATTTGTGACAAAGAAGGCAGAAAGGAGTGACTTAATTTAAAGTGTCGCGAATAGGAGAATGCAAATTTGGGTAGACGTACCGGAAATACGGAACCGCGAGGAGGCAGGAAGTGACAACTGTCGGTGCATAATATTGAAATTGCAAAAGCTGTTCTCAAGAAAATTGTAAAAGACAAGAAGATCGATCGGTGACAAAAGGGGAGAACAGAGTTACTTAAATTAAAACGTGGAGAATAAGAAAATGCAAATTTAGGTGGACGTACCGGAAGTACGGAACTCTCTAGATGTAAGAAGTGAAAATTATCCATAAATAATATTAAAATTGCAAAATCTGTTCTCAAGAAAATTACGAAAGACAAGAAAATCGATTTGTATCATACAGAAAAATTGTAGTAGCTTAATATAAAATGTCCCGAATAGTAGAATGCAAATTCGGCTAGACATACCGGAAATACACAACCGTGAAGACGCCGGAAGTTAAAAATGTCAGTGCTCGATATTGAAATTGCAAAGCTTACCCCCAAGAAAATTGCAAAAGACAAGAAAATCGATTTGTATCAAACAGAAAAATTGTAGTAACTTAATATAAAACGTCACAAATGGTCAAATACAAATTCGGGTAGGCGTACCGGAAATACACAACCTTGAAGACGCCGGAAGTGAAAACTGTCGGTGCCCAATATCAAGATTGCAAAATCTATTCTCAAGAAAACTGCAAGAGACAAGAAAGTCGGTTTGTATGAAACTAAAAGACCGTGTTTATTCAATACGAAATATCGCGAATGGTGGAATGAAAATTCGAGTAAACGATCCGGGCGCGGGAATCGCGAGATTCACTCTGGAAAATGAATCGGCTTAGGGTATCGATGAAGCATAAATATTGCAGGCCGGTTTTTGCGAGATTGCGAAGCGCGGATCAGCGCGCGTTGTTCATTTGACGAAATTGAAATGACCGACAGCGTCGCCGGCGCGCGGCGCAACGCGCGGGCGATAACGGTGTCGGGAAAATGAGAAATTCCGCCAAGTTTAATGAAAGTATTTAACAGGCAAAATTGCTGTCTCGCGTAGGAAACCCTCCCTCCCCCAACCCCCTAGTTGTTACCGACGAGAGCTGAAGCTGACGCGCGCGCCACAGGGAAAATTGAAACGCGTTTCCACGAGGCCGTTCGTTAAGCGAATTTTCCCGCGGTTATTTTTCCACAAAATTATAAGGTCAAGTCTCGGAGAAAAATTTCGGCTCCCAAGGGGGAACCGGTTCGAAGACCACAGGGTCCTCTAATTAGCAGTTCGCCCCTCTGATGGACGCAGATGAGTTTTAGATTGGCTCAACCAACCCTTCCACAAAATTTCGCGAACATCGGATTAGCTGGACACGGTTCGTTTGCTGGACAAGATTCGGTCGTCCTTTTACCGTCGTTTCACGAACCATCGAAATTCGATGGTGACACTACAAAAACGGGGAAAGGGTTACGGTAGAAGAATATCATCACATTTAGTCGAGAAACTGCAATGGTGTGCTCCGAATGTTAAATTTAAATAATAATACCGTCAAGGGTACGAACTTGTGGGATAATCTAATATTATAGGCAATGATAGCCGTAATTTGTTAGACACTTATGGTTTATGAACAATCACATTGCTTCGAGTATCGAGAAAAATGAAGAAAAGTTGCAAACAGAAAATGAAAC
>CM052092.1:5083110-5094139 GCA_028453745.1 Agapostemon virescens
AATTCGTGGTTTCGTCTGTCAGCGTCTAATACAATAATGTTCAGTTGAGTCAAACGAAGTTGATTTTGCACCTCGTCGATTTCAAAGTATAAAACGCAGAGTCTAAGAAGTACATTTCTCTATCCCATTGATTTTTCTTCTTTTACTGACAATAAATTGACAGAGCTATCCTGTATTCTTTCTCTGTCGCAGTAACTCGCGGTTTCGTCTGTCACGCGTTAAACTATTGTTCGCGTTCAACTGATTCGGATTGTTTAGAATTCGAAACGCCGACGTCGAAAAATGGTACCGCGAGGAAGATGTACGCAGATAGTTCGACCGCGGCGGTCATTTTAAAAAGCAATTTGCTACGATAGTTTATGGTGCATTCGCGTCATTTTGACGGACGTAATCTGTCGTCATATTTCGTGGAAAATCTGGTTAACAAGGTCCATTTTTTAGCTGAGGATGGACAGCGATTGTCTAGTTGCTCGTAGCAAACAGTTTTGACCACGAGGATGTCCGAAGATAATTTATCGCCGACTTAATTTGTAAAATTTGTTTGACTTAATTTGTGTAATTTAATTTGTAAAAAAGAAACGATTGTTGAGAGCAGGCTCACCTGTGCATCTGCAAGGATGCGTCGCATCAAGGCCAAGGTGGGGTGCGTTGTGAGGTCATCCTGAAGGGCAAGGGCCTCGCCTTCTTTATTCAAACGGTTTAATGTGTTGAGAGCTGAAAAAAACCCATAAAACGTGATAAGATTGTGAAATTAATTCATTTGATTTTTATCATAGCATTTCATAGCTGAGAATATTTTCGACCAGCCACGAGAGCAATTAGTATTTTTACAATGTATGCTATTCATTATTTTGATTAACATTATTACAATCTATGTTAGTAGATTTCACCAATTTCTAGCACGGATTAGTGATTTCGTTAATGCAACATCTACACGAAAAACCAAATCCCTTTAGGTTATGTTATATACGAAATTATTGAATAGTTTACAGTTCATATAGTTTATTTAAATGTACGACACATGCACAGTCACACTGTCTGTCTGTCTGTCTGACTGTCTTCGTCTGTCTGTCTGTCTTTGCCTGTCTGTCTGTCTTTGTCTGCCTTTGTCTGTCTGTCTGTCTGTCTTTGACTGTCGGTCTGCCTGTCTGTTTTGTCTACTGTCTGTCTTTATCTGTTTTTGCCTAACTGTCTTTGCCTAACTGTTTTTGCCCAACTGTCTTTGCCTAACTGTCTTTGTCTGTCTTTATATTTTTTTGCCTAACTGTCTTTGCCTAACTGCCTGTCTAACAGTCTTTCTAACTGTGTCTTTGCCTAACTGTCTTTGTCTGTCTGTCTGCTTGTCTGTCTTTATCTGTTTTTGGCTAACTGTCTTTGCCTAACTGTCTGTCTAAAGGTCTTTATAACTGTGTCTTTGCCTAACTGTCTATGACTGTCTGTCTAACTGTCTTTGTCTGTCTAATTGCCTTTGTTTGTATGTCTAACTGTCTTCGTCTGTCTGTCTAACTGTCTTTGTCTGTCTGTCTGTCTGTCTATCTGTCTATCTATCTATTTATCTGCCTCTATCTCCGCCTAACTACGGCAGGTTCGGCGTGCTTGGCGGAACGCATCCCTTGATATTTCCTGTATTCCGATTCCGGCCAGTTGTACCCGGTTAATGAGAGAATATATAGGTCCCCGGCAAATTATGTATTAGCCTCGCGTGGCGCTGAGTACAAGATTAGTATAATTAATAGGTCGCTGCGTATCGAAATGCTCTATATGCATTGTGCCGCGGCGCGCAAATTGCTGTACAGCTAATTTCACTGTAACAGAATTTTCCCTGACGCCCGGGTTTTGAGTTGTTACGCGAATTACTATAACAGCGTGATCTCGCGCGAAAGAAAAAACTGTTCCGAGAAGCTAGAACCAAATCCGAACCATTTAGCCAACATTTCGCTGAAACAGAAACTGCATCTGACTCGGGTCTTGCACAGCATTGCCTCCAACACAGACTCTTTCCGTATAAATATTTATAGAAATTGCAACTTTCATGTATATATATATATATATTTTTTATTCATTGCTTGTTCGTATGTACTTTGCGCTTATTATTTCACGCGATGCTATGCGCCATTTTAAATAATCTTCTAATGTCTGTGCGGGCGCCTCTCTCCGCCATCTTGGTTTCGCATCGCTCTACTCGTATCCCGTACTTATGGCTGTCGATATATTAGGGGTGATCATAAGTAATAAATTAGTTGGAATGAAGATCGTTGAAGAGGAAACGCGTATTCTTTTTACAGTTTTCAGTGAAACAACCTGTGTTCTGAATATTCTAAGACTATATAAATACTTTTCACTGCACGGTGATAAAATGGCGGCGACCGTACCTTCCGAGGATCATATTCGTCGTTGCACACTTTTTTATTTTATGCGGGATTCGATGTAAGGGCCCGCGAAGTCGCTGTGACAGTCTCAAGCTAGTCACTCAAGAATAAACATAGCATTTCTCGTCCACGGTCTACTTTAACCATTTGGCTGCGGACGGATTTTGTCACTTTTCATACAATAAACTCGCTTGTATTGCATTGCAACAACAAAAATTTGTTAAAATACCATTTATGAGCTTTACTGGACGCATAACTGTTACTGATTCACAGCAGCATTATTGTGCTTTATGTATTCTTGGCATAACGAAAAAGGAGCGCTTTTCATAATTTTGGCAAAACATGAAAGGAGCGCGACAGCGTTTCTCCGCACTCAAACGGTTAATGAAACTCCCGCGTCTTTTGCAGATTCCAAACTAATTTATTACTTATGGGAACCCCTAAAAAAAGAAATCTTTGCACGAAAAATACTTCACAGATCGGTAAAATACCGCTCCGACGCGCCATGTTTCGCGAAGGAATCGCGGGACTCGGTTTCAGTCGGCAAGATGGCCGTCGCCGGTCGACTCGTTCATCTCGCATTACCTTCACCGAGTCGTTCTCAGAGATGGAGATAATTGAATTCTCGAAGAGCATGGTGCTCTCTCGCTCGTGGCGCGAACACAGAAAGGCCCGAGGGGTGCCAAACTGTTATCGACAAGTTCGTGGGAGAAGCTCGTTTCGGGCGTACAGGCCAGGGACGCCATATCCCTCGGCCGTCCTCCTCGCCAGCGTCATGATACATCACGTTGGACTTCCAAGTGCTCTTTGATGTAGATCGCTCGAGAAACTTCCGGCGATCGAATCGTGCTCTCGTGCCTCGATCCACTTGGCCGGCGACCATTTTAAATCTTCATGCCGCCCTCTTGGCTTCCTACCACTGAGTTATGCAACCATTGCTTCTTCGACGTCGCCGTTGCCTCTCCTCTCCCGCAACTCTCCTATTCCACATTCGTCAATTTTTATAGACCTCGCGCATTCCTCGTTTAAGCTGACTCTCGGTATTGTTTGGGTCACCGGGGTTTTTACGATGCATGATCTTTACGAGAGTTCCAGAGATCGAATTTTACTATTTCTTTTTTTTTTTATCAGAGATTTGAGGCTTTCATGGCGCGGCATCATACAATTATTATTGTAAGATATTATATTATTATAAAATAAGACATTTCCCAACGTTTCTTCCTTTAGGACGAACCATCGAGCACCAGGAATCGCATTAAAATCAATTTTCTGAATTTCATAAGCAGGTATACTTCTTCGCGTGTTCGCCGGTCGAAGTGCCATAAGCGTTTACCTCGTAAATTCAATTTCTGCGCGGGAATCTCATTCGCCGAGCCAAATATGGTACATCGGGCGTAAACACAGTTCGACTAATATTGCGGTAATAAATGAAACTACGATGAAACAGGTATTGAACTTCGAGCCAAACGTTCGATAAGAGTTTCGAGTGTGCCTCGAATCGACATTTATGAAAGCTCCACTGACGGAGACTACAATACATTTACGGAAGACGAGGACAATAGAAACTTCGGCTACTACGAGCACCGTTTAAAATTTATGTTCTGTATGGTCCCGTGAAACGGAAGTTTCCACGCGAAATCGAATCTCCATCGCTGCCCAGCTGTTTGAACACCCTACGATTCTGCAATAATTTTTCATCCGCTTCGCTTCACTTTCAAACATCTTCATTGTTCTCGTAAACTCAAGAAACGCACTGTAAAATGAAGGTTATTGTCGTCGCGTGCTTCTGTTTCTATAAAAATCGTCTTGTTGTTACATCTCTCATAATGAATTTGTTGTTAATGTTGTTGATATGTAGTCTGCGGATTTGATGCACTTATGGCAAGAACCTGCTGTTGCAATTTAAACCAGTTCGAAGTACATCGACATTATTTTCAATTTATAAAGACCAGTAAAATAGAAAATAAATTTCCACCAAGTTCTTGAAATTCTTTCAAACAATTTTTATTTTGTACAAACATGTGCAACGTTATATATACAGTACGAATTTGATGCATTTCTTGCAACGTGCAGTTGGTGTAATTTAGAACAGTTCTAAGAACAATGACATATTCTTTTGAACCCATTAAGATACTTAAAGTAGAAAATAAATTTTATCCAGCTTGTTGAAATTGGTTCAAGCAATTTTTATTTTGTACAAACATCTGCAGTCTGATATATAGTCTACGTATTCGATGCACTTATGGTAAGAACCTGCTGGTGCAATCTAAACCAGTTCGAAGAACGTCGACATATTATTTCCAATTTATTAAGACCAGTAAAGTAGAAAATAAATTTTGCCCAGCTTCTTGAAATTGGTTCAAGCCATTTTTATTTTGTATAAACATCTGCAGTCTGATATATACACTATGGATTTGATGTACTTATGGAAAGAGCCTGCTGGTGCAATCTAAACCAGTTCGAAGAACGTCGACATATTGTTTCCAATTTATTAAGGCCAGTAAAGTAGAAAATAAATTTTAGCCAGCTTGTTGAAATTGTTTCAAGCCATTTTTATTTTGTACAAACATCTGTAGTCTGATATACACACTACGGATTTAATGCATTTATTGCAAGATGCAGTTGGTGTAATTTAAAACAGTTCGAAAAACGTCTACATATTATTTCTATTTTATTAAGACCAGTAAAGTAGAAAATAAATTTTACCCAGCTTCTTGAAATTGTTTCAAGCTATTTTTATTTTGTACAAATATCCTCGGTCTACCAACGAGTACTCACTTTCGTAACAAAAAGAATATCTACCATTTGCAATTTACATTAACATTTTCTCTAAAAACACAATCCTCCCCGTAAATGTTAGACAGTTTACAATATTTTGAGTCCGAGAAAACAACTAAAAAAGTTGCATAATTAAAGCAATTATAACTACGAACATATCCGATGGATGGAACATTTAGAAATTTTTCGAACCCACGGTAAAAACCGAGCTGGCCAGTCCTGGTTAATTGTTTTATCATACTTGGTAATTTAAATTCTACATCTTTCGTGCAATTTGTTTCCCCGTCGGTCTGCAGGACGTGGTTGAAAATATGGCAAACCGGATTACAAATAAACATCTGAAATGTAATCGCTTTATTTCCGCAGCCGTTCGCGACCCGGCCGAGAGGTATAATCGCGCCGATACGACAATTAATTAACCGAGAATCTTAAAAGCTCGTTTGGCGGCTCGCGACGGATTCCTTATCTCGTTGCTTCATTACTGCAGCCAGCGAAGTTCCTGATGAAAGGATGCAGCCGCTCGCTCCAAGTGCGAACTCGGATAAGCTTAACGCAATTACCTTGTGAATTATTTGTTTCTTGGTCGAGGGAAACGAAATGAATTTGACCAGGAAAACGCGGGCCCCGAGACGGTAACTCTCGGGGCACGGTAAATTGTCCCTAAAAAATTTACTGGCATCGTTGGGGACGCGGGTGTTCAAGTATTAAAACACTTATCAGGCTTGACGTGGTCCCGATACGGTGGAAGAACAGAGTACGCTTGTTGCGTGAGGATACAAAGTTTATGAAAAACAAGCAAAACTTTGGAAAAAGAAGCTCGTACTACCGGAGAAAAATGATTTTCCTTGGAGGAACTGCTCGAGGAAAGAATATCCCGAAGAAACTGGCTTTATTGTACGCTGAAATTTTGATTTCCCACGTTCCAGATCTTTCTCTCAATTTTCTGCGATGGTTCTGTGAAGCTGTGTTAGTTCCTCGCAAATTCAAGGTTTATGAAAAATGGATCATGCCGAAAGCAACCTCTGAGAGGGAAACATGGCATCGTTACAATTCGAAATTATTGTTGTACACGTTTCAGATTCTTCCAGAAAAGGATTCTAAGACTGCAGAAATTAGTTTCTTTCAATTTGAGAAAGATAAAGAACCTATTAGTTCTTGTACAACCGGAAATGCTTGTTTTAGATATTTTATATTTCTATTTTAATGTTTAGGGAAGAGTACAGTGGAGTTATAATTTTCTAACTAATAAAAATTTCATTGCAACCCCCAAAAAAGTCTACTAGCTGTACCAAAAAATGTTATTGTACAGTTTCAGATTTATATTTTATTATTTGTATAATAATGCAGTGGAGTTTTCCTCTGTTGCTTGCAGAGACAGCAAGTTTATAATTAGCTAACTAATAGAAATTTTATTGCATTCTCCAAAAGAGTTTATTAACTTTATTAGAAAATTGTATTGTACAGTCTCAGATTTAAAATTTAATATTTGTATAATGTCACAGTGGAGTTTTCTTTTGTTGCTTGCAGAGACAGCAAGTTTATAATTATCTAACTAATAGAAATTTCATTGCAACCCCCAAAGAGTCTACTAGTTTGACCAAAAAATTTTATTGTACAGTTTCAGATTTATATTTTATTATTTGTATAATAATGCAGTGGAGTTTTCCTCTGTTGCTTGCAGAGGCAGCAAGTTTATCATTATCTAACTAATTGAAATTTTATTGCATTCCCCAAAAGAGTTTATTAACTTTATCAGAAAATTGTATTGTACAGTCTCAGATTTAAAATTTAATATTTGTATAATGTTACAGTGGAGTTTTCCTCTGTTGCTTGCAGAGACAGCAAGTTTATAATTATCTAACTAATAGAAGTTTCATTGCAACCCCCAAAAAAGTCTACTAGCTTTACCAAAAAATTTTATTGTACAGTCTCAGATTTAAAATTTAATATTTGTATAATGTTACAGTGGAGTTTTCTTTTGTTGCTTGCAGAGACAGCAAGTTTATAATTATCTAACTAATAGAAGTTTCATTGCAACCCCCAAAAAAGTCTACTAGTTTGACCAAAAAATTTTATTGTACAGTCTCAGATTTAAAATTTAATATTTGTATAATGTCACAGTGGAGTTTTCCTCTGTTGCTTGCAGAGACAGCATGTTTATAATTATCTAACTAACAGAAATTTCATTGCAACCCCCAAAAGAGTCTACTAGCTTTACCAAAAAATTTTATTGTACAGTCTCAGATTTAAATTTTAATATTTGTATAATGTTACAGTGAAGTTTTCCTCTGTTGCTTGCAGAGGCAGCAAGTTTATAATTATCTAACTAACAGAAATTTCATTGCAACCCCCAAAAGAGTCTACTAGCTCCACCAGAAAATTTAATTCTACAGTCTCATATGTATTTTTATAATAACACTTTATAATTTTCTAATTAATAGAGCCATCGTAACCCCTGAACAACGAACCAGTTTAATTAGCAATATTAATTTATTTTTGGCATAACGAGAAAATGTGTGTCCTCTTTGTGGGATTTGCAAGCAGTGCAACCTGAGAATTGGCTTCCGGTGTGAAGAGCACTCTGTGGACTCGACTCGTTCGCATCGTTCTTAATTAGAATTCACTTTTCTTTGTTATTAACGATTCCCACGCGAGGCATAGCCGCGTATCTCAGCGAAACGGTAATAGAATTAAGGAAACTTTGCCTGGGAATAGATGACGGTGTTAGTAAGTTCCTCGATAATATACGATAGGCATATCGCCATCGGCGATCGGATCTAATATATAATTAATGCGCAGGCATCGTTGTGCAACCAGTATGTTTTGGGGGAATGGGAGTCGTGTATTTGGATGAGCATTGGCAACTTATACGTGTGTTTCGAGTGTTCGCCGGAATTGAATCAATAACTTGGAAATTCGCTGGCTTTCGAGGATATTGTGAGTTAAATTGGGGATCTCGAGGTGAGCCAAAATTATCATGAATTGGGATCGAGGTAGTCTAGGTGGTATTCAGATATATTATTCAATGCTTAATCATTTTCAATTATCTGACAAATTGCATTTACGGTCTTGGCAAGCGACATGGATTCTCTGCATAAAATGCACTTCAAGATTTGAGACATTTTTTTAAACATTCGGCCTTGCGAGGATTTTGAGACTGTAACAACGTTTGGAGATTCTATGATTTTTAATCGATGCTTTTAAAGTTTTTTAATTTTTCTAAGACGTTCCTGGGGATTTGCAAAGTTTTTAACTCATTCAATATCTTAAAGATTGCTAATCTTTAAAGTACACTACTCCTATTCTAAGGCTTTTGGAATATTTTTCAAAATCTGAATTATTAGAGAATTTCAAGTCTGCAAAGATTTTTAAACACACTCAAGACTCTCAAGATTTTCAAGACTTTTAACAGCAATTTTGAAAGTCTTCAGCAATGTCAACGCTTTTCAAATAACAGAGCAGTAAATTACAATATTCCAACTCCAAGAATATGCAATCTTTCAAATGTCTTTTGAAATATTTCTCAAAACTCGAATAATTCAAAGATACCAAATCAGCAAACATTCTCAAACACACTGAAGGCGCAAGATTTTCAACACTTTCAACATCAATTTTGAAAATTCCCAACCATATCAACGCTTTCCAGATTGCAGAACAGTAAACTACACTATTCCAACTCCAGGACGTTCCAGTCTCCCAAATGCCTTTTAAAATATTTCTCAAAACTCGAATAATTCAAAAATACCAAATCAGCAAACATTTCCAAACCCACTCGAGACTCCCAAGTTTTTCGAGGCTCCAACGATTTCAACAACTCCGCTGCTAAGGACCTCCAGGCTGCAGGACTCCGAGACATCGAAGGCGTATAAATTGTCCAGCCCATCGCAGATTTCCTCGACTTCCAAGATCGCAATAAGCCCGGTGTCTTTCAAGCGTGTAGATCGACGTCGGAGCGTGCTCGAGCGTTCTCGAAAATGTGAGTCGGTTGGAAAACGATTTGCAAGAGGAGCCTCGCGTCTTGTAGTCGCATCGCCAGGCGGCACAAGCATCGGGTTACGATCAGGTATGTGTATTAAAGCACACGAAGGTCGGATCCGACCCTTCCAGGTGGCGGATAGGTCTACGTGCAAACGCTCGGGCACGTTAAGTGCGCTTCCAGCACGAGGTCGCTATGATACCGGCGAAGGGAACCGCGAAGGGGTTAGTCTGATATATGGGATGGGTCCGATATTATGCGCGTTCGCAGTGGAATAACTATTCTTTACGAGCGTCCACGGAAACTGAAAGCCTGTTCAATATCTCCTAGGCCCTGAAAAGTGCGCGGGAATGTAAACCCTTTTTCGCGAATGTGTGCGAATCATAAACCCATGTCATTTTCTTTGTGGCTGATAAAAGAGGAAGTAACGATGGAATTATTACTTTATGGGATTTTAAGAATGGAAGTTTAATGCACGAATTTGATGCACTTATGCCAAGAATCTGCTGGTGCAATTTAAAACTGTTCTAAGAACGTCGACATATTATTTTCAAAACATTAACTTTATTAAAATAGAAAATAAATCTTACCCACCTTGTTAAAATTGTTTCAAACAATTTTTATTTTATACAAACATCCACAGTCCGATATACATATAGACTACGGGTTTGATGCACTTATGGCAAGAACCAGTTGGTGTAATTTAAAATAGACAATGGACAGGAAATATATATGTTTAACAGCGTACATCCGACAGTATCCAAATGAGTTAACTACGAATCATACAAAAACGTGGAAATAACAACCCAATGTCCCGCCACCGTAAATCCTGAACGGTTCCATCGCCGTTCGCTGTACAACGTTGTGCTTCGCTAGGAGTGTAGGTAATATACTATGATACAGGGAACCAATCACCAGAAAAAGCCCCATGTGCACCGAAGTAATCCCTGAACCATTTTGTGCGTCTCTCACCAGACTCACCTTCCTCGAAGGGCTGCGCCCGTTTAGCGAATGCCTTCGAGAAAACGCCACGCGGCTTCGAGGCTTCCACGCCGTTTTCTACGGCTGCGCTCATTTTTCTGAGTGGTCCTTCACAGTGGTGCTTCTATTGCCACGACGGGTAAAGGGACCATCTGAAATTCACGTCACACTCTAGATCTCTCTGTTCGAAAATCTGACGCTGCTCGGCATTCGTAAACGCGACAGTTCAAAACGGTTACACAAACGCTCGGACATCTTTATTCGAATTTGTCGAACATGTTCCATAGAATATCTTTAAGCAAATAGTAGGAGCGTAGCTGAGCGTCTTCGGTTAATTTATAGTTAACATTGATCGATACGTTGTAGTGTCTTGGCTGAAACGGTGAAGAATTCGATTCGGATACTCGCTTACTTGAGAGTATTACGAGAAATGAATTTTTAATACTTCGGATATCGAGTTTGCGTGTCGGCACAATTTTCGTGGTTAAAACGTATCCGCGACCTGCGATTCATTTAACTCTTTCGCTTTCAGCGCCGCTTATAAGCTTCCCTCTCAGAAATAGACAGTTTGGGGGTTGGCGGATTTCCGCGCTCTGCACATTTTTCGTAATTCCATTCCGATCGACCTGAAAATTGCTATGCACGCTACCCACGCGTTTAGTAGCTTGTAGGAAAATTTACAAAAGAATCGGAGACCTATGATTTTTCCCCAATTTTTCGCGATTTTTAGAAGGGGGTTACTTCAATATTTGCCAATATTTGGCAAATCTTTGAAGTCGTGCCCCGGCCAAACTATTAGAGCTATCGACATGGGACCAACGGCAAAATCTTCCTGAAATCTTCCTCTTTAAGAAGAGCCCTCATTTTTTGGACTAGCTTTGCAGGGGACTTCAGGGCGCTTCATTTTATCAACCCCATTTTTCCC
>CM052092.1:5135384-5168334 GCA_028453745.1 Agapostemon virescens
ACTTTCATTTTGTTCTTCAATCTTCATTTTCTACTTTGATATTCACTGTGTTCTTCAATCTTTAATTTCTACTTTGATGTTCACTGTGTTCTTCAATCTTTAATTTCTACATTGGCTTTTATTATGTTCTTCAATCTTTAATTTCTACTTTGGTTTTCACTATGTTCTACAATCTTTAATTTCTACTTTGGTTTTCACTATGTTCTACAATCATTAATGTCTACTTTGATGTCCACTGTGTTCTTCAATCTTTAATGTCTACTTTGATGTTCACTGTGTTCTTTAATATTTAATTTCTACTTTGTCTTTCATTATGTTCTTTAATCCTTAATTTCTACTTTGGTTTTCAGTATGTTCTTCAATCTTCCCGTCTACTGTAATTTTTACCTCATTATTCATCTTCACTGTCTACATCGACCTTGCCTCTATCCCCTAGTCTTCACTTTGTAGTTTAATCTCAGCTGTGTTCTTCAATCTTCACTTTGCACTTTGATCTTAACTATGCGCTCCCACTTTAATTTTGATTAGTTTCCTCGTTAAATATGGCCGCCTTGCTTGATGACTACAAGAGATCCTTGCAGTTGACGCATTAATTATTCGTAGGATCTCAAAGGACAGTGGTTTCCAAAAAACGTGAACAATGTGGCAAATTGACACTGAGAACCAAAGAGAATATTGAACATACAAACTTACACGAATGTCTTCAAGTTGCTGACCTGAGTCAGGGCATATTTGTACGTAAAATAAATATGAAATAACTATGTATTTAATTAGTATCGTATGATGAAACTGTTAGCAGCGTTGCTGGTGAAATCGTGACGACGGCTTTGCGTCATTCGGAATCTCAAGCACCGAAGGCCGAACACTAAATTATCGGGTGCCGCGCGTCGGCTTTAAATCGCGATTCTTCCTCCGCGACTATATTGCGAATTCCGCTGCACCTCGGTGCATCCATACAACCATGGCTCCCTTTAACGGGTTAACGAGCACGAAATAAGAAAAATGAGTAACGTCCTGGCATCGTTTCTGGTGCACGCCGGGTGAAATCGGCCGATCCCTCCCCGAACTAGAATATTCTCTGGGAGACACGAGACAAGAGGCAATAAACTTTATGAGCTGCATTTAGTAGGACAATAAATATCGGTGTGCAGAGGGGGGAAAAACGCGCCCGTGTACCGATGGCTTTTGTGAATTTAAGTGCTCCGATATTTATGCACCTACAAATTACACGGGACTCTGCAAAACGTTCGAAGACCTACCGTTCGTAAATCGAGACCTTCTCTCGGTCTTCGAGGCGTAAGTTGTAAATTTCTACTGCATTATCGGGTATTCGGCTTGATCGCACAGATTTTCTCGTTATTATGTTATGCAACCTATTAATAGTGAAATTCGTTTACAGAGTCGCCGTTTCCAATTAGTTTTAACTACTCTGGGTGGCCACGAATTACTTCGGCCGGAGGCTGACATTATTTTATACATTTCCTGGATTTTATGTGCTTACTGCGTTTTCTATATTTTTTACATTTTCTGTATTATTTTTTATAATCTCTAGATGTTCTATATTATTTATATTATTTTCTGTACTTTCTAGATATTCTGTATTTTCTATGTTATTTTCTACACTTTTCTCTATAATCTATATTTTCTGTACTATTTTCTATACTTTCTATATATTCTACATTTTCTATACCATTTTCTATACTTTCTAGATATTCTATATTTTCTATATCATTTTCTATACTTTCTAGATATTCTATATTTTCTATATTATTATAAATATTTTCTCTATATTCTATATTTTCTATATCATTTTCTATACTTTATAGATATTCTATAATTTGTATATTATTTTCAATATTTTCTATATATTCTATATTATTTTTAATATTTTCTATACAATCTATATTACGTTCTGTACTTTCTATACATATATCCTATACTTCCTTTATTGTTTAGAATACTTTCTACATATTTTATATTTTTTATATTATTTGCTATACTTTCTAGATATTCTATATTAGTATCAATACTTTCTATATTAGTCTCTCTACTTTTCATATTTTCTATACTTTTTACATTTTGTATATTTTCTAAATTTTACGTAAAGTACTTTAAACATTTCCCATACCTTTATGCTTTCTTATTTTCTTTACATTGTCGTATACCATTTATTTTTCTTAATCCCTACACGTCTCCATGCCTTCGCATTTTATACCCTCTACCTCGTACAAAATAATAATAAATATTGTTTAAAATAATTAATGTAGAAACGCATGTTTCCAATAATAAATGTTAAATTCTCTGTTCACAATAATAAACGTAAAAATCTGTATTCAGAAATAATGATAAATGTACGATTCTACATTCGTATCAATAATAAGTAAAAATGCATGCTCACAGTAATAAATGTAAAAATTGATGCACACGGTAACAATAAATATGTAAAAGCGTACGTTCCTAGCAACTGTAAATGTAAAAACTTACGTTCGTAATAATTAACGTAACAAACGTACATCTGTACCAATAATAAGTAAAAATTCACGCTCACAATAATAAATGTAAAAATTCGTGCACGTAATAATAATAAATGTGTAAAAGCGCGCGTTCGAATCGAGGATAGATGTAATAATTAACATTCAGATTTCCGCACATTTTCCGCACTTCCTTTGATCGTTTGAATTCTCCAATTTCAATATCACCGTGCGCACAGAATAAATTTCACCGGAAGAAAGATATTCATAAACCGTTTACATTTCGTGCTGAATGTTGAAATTTAAATAACCATTGCTGCAAACACCGTTCCTATGGAAATTTATACGCGATCCAACGTGTATATATCCATTCCCCGTCGTACTTTATGCGATACGGCCCTTCTGCGCGATAAACGCGACAACTAATCCTCTTAAAGTTTTCAAGTCTTCCTTTAAACACATAAATCGGAGGACAATGTGTAATCTCGTAAATTCGAGGGAGGGGGGAGGGGCCACCATATCTTCCGGAACGAGTTACATAGGCAAAGAAATTTTATTACTAATTATTGCAATGCTTATCGGTCGCGTCGCCGCGCGTTTCGCTAAATTATGGAAAGTAAACGGAACGTTGTAAACCATACCCGATTCCTATGTTTAATGAAGTCTTCAATTATCTGCGTTCTTGTCGCCGTTAAGAAAACGCCTCGCTTCGATCAATTAAATTAATACATAAAAGAAAACAAAAAGATACAATTTTTATTGCTTTATTAATTTAAATTTTAATTTTAAATCTTTTAAATCTTTAATTTCAAATAAATTTATTTATATAAATCTTAATTGCTTGTCTTAATAATTTATTAATTTGAAAATAATACAACAGTACTTATAAAATAGTACTTATAAATTCTTTGAATGCTTTTACGGTTCTGCGGTTCTCATTTCTATCAGAAATGTACAAAAGTTTAACCTCTTAGGCACGGTTGAATTTTGTGCAGGATTTTGCAGAATAGAAGAAGGTTGAAGGATAACTTTGTGTCCTACATTTTAAGTTTGCAATTGTTACTTCTTTAAATAAATTACTTTGATTTTTTGGATATTTTAAGGCTGTTGGTAGGGCAGTCAAAGGGTTACAGATGCATTATGATGCATATACTTTAACTTTAATCATTTTTGAATGAGGTTTTTCATAACTAAATTGTAATTTTTCTAAAAGATATGATGCATATACTTTAACATTAATAATTTACTGTAACAATTAATAATAGAATTGAGTGTGCTCAAGCCACCGTCAGCTTTTACAAATCAGTACGAAATAATCTAAAACTGTCGAACAGAATAAAGACGTTATTAATTCATGACAAAGTGAGGAAGATTAGAACAATTTAAAAATATTACATTACTATAATCTTTATGGTGTTTAACACTAGAACTACCGAACAATAAATCCAACATGTGGTTCATTAAAGAAGTACAACGGAAGATTACTCATGAAAACATTTTTAAACTTCAACAATTGCGAAAGAAATAAGTAAGGACCAGTCATTTTGACTGGTTTGGTAGTTCTAGTGTTAAAAGTCAGCGGTATTGGTCGAAATTGCATTCATAGTTCAAGAAATCGTGACTTTTCGGAGCTCGTGAATAATGGAGGAAGGAATTTAATTGTTCAACGCGAGATTGAAGACGACGAGGCCGATTTTAAATTAAAATTTCGCGTATCCGCGAACAGTTGCGACGTTTACCAAGTCATTTTCGGTGTGCAGGTGTTCGTTTCGGCGAGACGAGGGTTCAGGGCAGTTTTTCACGAATCTTGGTCGTGCGACCCACGTGGCCCGCATCGCATACCCGGGCTTATGGTGGCCCTGAAGGCAGCAGGTGGTGGCTGTAGGTTCACCTGGACCTTTCGGATTTCAGGCGTTTCCGAGTTCATAAATAACGAATTTCCCCCATGGCTGTCTGCCACCACGAGTCCCTTCTTTTCCCTAGCTCTTCGCTAACCAGCTTCCTCCGCATTCTTATTAAATTATTTTTTAATTTTCCTCGGAATATTGCGTGCCGGACTGTATCCGCGCTTTCGCTAGGCAACCTTCTGTTCTACTATATTCTGTTATTATACGCTGTAGTGTTTTTTAAGCCGGCGATTCAATTTGCTGCCGCTGCAGAAAATAAAATTTCAATCTGCTGAAAATCTGGAGGCTCTAATTAACAGGATTGGCTAATTTTCGGCAAAGGAACACGAAGAACTAGCGTACGATTATTAAATTCTGTTTCATTTGGCCGGATGATTAAAATAAATTCGAAAGAAACGCGCGGCAACGTTTAGCCGGGATAAATAACAAAGTTACCGTATAAAACGCGCGGAGGTTTAATTAAACAAAGCGGCGATTGCAATTTGCGCGAAGCCCATATTGTATAATAACGAATCAGACGGCTGGTAAATATTTCATTCACCGTTTGACGAACGCGAATATTATTCACTCCGTACAGGATAAATTGCAACATTATTTCATTGTCATGAATATTTAATCTTCGTGATATCTAGAGACAGCCTCATCGGGCAATTAAATTATTTCATTCTCATAACGCTCGCTACGAAATATCCGCGTATAATCGGCACAAAAACGGAAATGATAGCCTTCCTATACATTCCCGTCAAAAAGGAACGCAACAAACAATTTTAAAAACGATTAAAACCAGCGTGAACATTTTATAAATTTATAGATGTCCTAAGTATTAAAATTCCCTAAACAAAACCATGCAAATAATTTTTTAAAGAAAATAAGACAGAACAATCGGCACAAAAACGGAAATGATAACATTTCTATACATTCCCGTCAAAAAGTAACGCAACAAACAATTTTAAAAACAATTCAATCTCGCGTGAATATTTTATAAATTTAAAGATGTCCTAAGTATTAAAATTCCCTTAAGAACCACGCACATAATTTTCTAAAGAAAATAAAACAGAACTTTCCCCAACGATATCCAGTATAATCAGGAAAACATTTTGGAAAATATTCTCCGTCAAAAATATTCGAAATTCCGTTGCCATATTGAACCATTTTCAAGCCATAGTCTCGATTTACAGAAGTTGCTATGCAGCAGTTATATGTATATAGACGACAGAATAGTTTATACGGTTTCCAAACAAATTTTCACGTTGATGCATTTTTTAAATCAAATTTGATGTAAATCATTTAAAAGAATAAAAATACTGCTTACAGCAATAAATTTTATTTTGTTCAACAACGTATTTCATTTTGTAGAATTTTTATGGCTGCTAGTTTAGCGATAACTATGCTCTACAAAATCATGCAAATGATTTTATAAAGGAGACGTAAAACACGCGAAAGTGGCAACATCGTCAGCTCCCATTGTCAGGATCAAAAAGCGAGTAAAGTTGAACGAGACCTTTTGAAAAAGAAAAACATTGCAAGAATCTCCGTCAGTGTGAGTATTAAAAATGTTAAGGAACATTTATGTCGTTTATAGTTCGATGTTAACCAACCGGGCAGCATTCGAATAAAAACGTCGCCCCGTCTCGTTAACGATTCAGAGCCAGGCCCGCATTTTCCGAGACGTCTCGCGCATATACGAGTTCTCTCGCCTTATTGCCGAAGAAGACGGCGACGCGTGGGTGGATTGCAAGTGCGTCAAACGTGTCAGCTCTCGTTAAACACCTCGGTGCATTCATAGGTGGCGAAGTTCTGCGGGACCTATCGTCGACGTCGTGCCAATATGTATGCGCATCATCCTCCAGATCCGCGCGGTACACGGGCACGGGGCTGTTTGCACGCTTTATGCTACGTGTCGACTTGGAAATTGCTCTAGAAACTAAACATCTCTGCTATACAGCCACCTACCAGCTATTCCTACCGTCGATCATTCCTCGTAAAAAGAAACGTGACGGAAACGAAGCTACCGTATCGACGGAGACGTAAAATCTTGAAAACTTTTTTGTGAATACGCAGCATAAAATATGAACGATTGCTGTTGCTTGAATTTTTATTTTTATCGTATATTTTTCATGGTTGTTTCGAGCAAAGCTGTTTGGAACTTTCAGAGATACGATTGCGTGGAGACGCAGCTTAAACCGTGAATGTAAAGTAGATTTAATTTGAAATTTCATTTGTTGATTATTTTGTTGCATTATTCATTCTCATTCCATGGAAATTGTTTGATGTCTTTATGGTTGGTATTTTGTGAAGACGCAGCATAAATTGTGAATATTAAGGAGCTTTAATGTCAACTTTCATTTGTAGGTTACTTTGTTGCAATTTTTATTCTCATTCTGTAGAAATTTGTTTGATGTCTTTATAGTTGGTATTGTGTGGAGACGCAGCATAAACTGTGAATATTAAGGAGCTTTAATTTCAACTTTCATTTGTAGATTATTTTGTTGCAATTTTTATTCTCATTCTGTGGAAACAATTTGATGTCTTCATAGTTGATATTCTGTGGAGACGCAGCAGAAGCTTTGGACTTTCATACACGTAGCAGAAGCTGTAAACTTTAATGCCAACTTCCATTTGCAAGTTACTTACTTACAATTTTTATTTTTATTGTGTAGAAACTGTTTGATACCCCCATAAATGCTAGTATGTGGAGACGCAGCAGAAGCTTTAGACTTTCATATACATAGTAGAAGCTGTAAACTTTAATGCCAACTTCCATTTGCAAGTTATTTGCTTACAATTTTTATTTTTATTCTGTAGACACTGTCTGATACCTCCATAAATGTTACTATGTAGAGACGCAGCATAAACTTTCGACTTTTATATACGTAGAAGAAGCTGTGAATGACGAGAAACTTTTACTTCAATTTTAATTTGCATATTACTTTCTTACATTTTTATTTTTATTCTGTAGAATCCGTTCGATACCTCCATAAATGCTATTATGTAGAGACGTAGCATAAGCTTCCGACTTTTATATACTTTATTTTATATAGCCAAAGCTACGAATGTTAAACTCAGTGTCACCTTTCATTTGCAAGTTATTTTGTTACATTTTCCATTTTCCTTCTGCAGAAACAGTTTGATGCCTCCATATTTGCACTGGTGTGAACACGTAGCCTAAGCTACACATAGCCTAATTTTGTAAAGATTCTATGACCCAGATAAATTCCTTCCACTCCAGTGCGAACACGCCACGAGTGTTAAACTCTAACAGAACGACGCGTTCCTTACCCTGTACCAAAACTTGCTCACAAGTGTACACGCAGCCTAAGCCGTATCATAGCAAACTCCAAGTATACCGCCATGCTCGTTCGTTTCGCAGTTTGTGGAAGGGGAACGTGTCACGTGAAGAGCCCCACCCGTCAACGTGGACACCATGGGGTGTCCATGGAACCATATAGCGAAAAGACCAACAGAGCTAAAGTGGGGAACTAACGGAGATAGAGTGGGAGTATAAATGGGAGCAAACTGGGAGAACTAATGGGAACAGAGCGAAGCCAGTAATACGAATATTCTGGGGAAACTACTATTCCGCAAAGTAGGGGAAATAATGAAACGAAAATAAGAGGGGAGAATCGAGGAAAAAAAAAATCTAACACAGGGGACACTAATACGGACAAAACGGCGAAATTAATACGGACAAAACGGCGAAATTAATACGGACAAAATGTGAAAATTGATAAGGGTAAAGTGAGTAACTGACGGATGCACGGTAGGGGAAATTAAAGGTAATATGGCGGAACGGGGAAGGTGAGGGATCTAATAAAGCCAGCCGGAAGTGGCAATAGCAATGAAGGAAAACTGGAAGAACCAATACAAAGTAACACACTTAACAGAAGAAAGGTGGAGGGGGGAACTAGTGGAGACGGGAGAAGCAATAGCGTTAGAGCAGGGGAAATTGATAGAGCCATAGTAGGGGAATCGACGAAAGCAGTGTAGGGGAAATTAGTAGAGGCGGACAAGGGGAAGCTAATATAGAGTAGGGGAACAAACAGTGCGCGTGGTGTGGGAATTTAATAGAGCTAAAGTAGAGGAAATTAGTAGAGCCAATGCAGGGGAATCTGATAGAGGCAGAGTCGTGAAAACAAAGCCAAAGTTGGTTAACTAACAGAGTCCAGAGTAGAGGAAACTAATAGAGTCAGCGCAGAGACGGCTAACAGAGACAAAGCGAGTGGAGTAACCGAGAGTACAATACCCGGGAGTGCTTCAAAGCCATGCCGCGTGTCCGAGTGACTCACGCGAAATTTTAGGGGTGGCAAAATTTGATAGCCGCGCGACTATGGGTCGACTAGAGACGGCGAATGTTTGAAGTGACACTCCTAAGTCAATAGGTAGCACGCGAGCCGTGGGACATCGGCTCGGCGAAATCCCTCGAAACTCGAAGCTGCAAGTTGGACACCACTGTCCACGGATATTCGTGTATCCCGGACACTATCCTCATCTATGCAGATGCTCAGGGACGACACGACACTCGGGTAGCCTCTGGTTTTTACTACGGAAAGCGACAGCTGTTCTACGGTACCTTACAGCGCTCCAAGACGAGGGGTCCAGGTTGTTTTCTGTGGCCAAGTCTTAACAAGCCTTCCATCTGGGGATCCGGCGAAGGGACGGCGAAGGGACGGCGAAGGGACGGTGAAGGGAGGGTGAAGGGAGGGTGGAGGGAAGGTGCCGGGCACGTTCCGCCACTGATAGTACTTAAAAATATATTGGTTCCTGTTTTCGCTCCTCCTTTCGTGAGGAAGAAGCGGAATGAGTTTCGTAATCGGGTCTCGAGACTTCCGTTTCGCTGCTGCTGCTACGGTGTTCTTTACGTTTCGAGATCGTTACCGGTGGATTGCGAATTATTAACCGCTAGAATTGAAGTACGAATTGTTGTTTTAATATATTTGGAACGTGGTGGATGGTTACGGTTCTCTGTAATCCAAGAATTTATACTTGAGCGAGTATGTGCTGGTGAATGCAACGAAATGAACGTGTAATTGGTATGGCTAATTGTTGCTTCGTTTGTTATTTAATGTATCTTATAGTAGCTCGTTTGTTACACGTATGAGTGTAATAATGGCTCGGTTATTCGGCATGTTTCGGTTCTATACACAGTGTACAAGTAATTGTTGCTTCGGTAAAAGAGTAAGCTGCAAGTTTCGTAATTCGTACGATGAAATAAATTATTTGAGAACAGAACATTAATAAAAATTGCAGTCATATTCGTTCCAGATACGAAAACAAAAATATTTCTATATTCGATATATTTTAGTCCTAACAAATACACAGTGTGCAAAGGCCATAATGGCTGCTTCAATAAAATAATAAACTACAAGTTTCGTCAATGAAATAAATAATTTGAAAACACGACACCAATCAAAATTGCAGTGCCATATTCGTTCCAAATACGAAAACAAAAATATTTCTATATTTGATATATTTCAGTAACGAATATACAATGTGCAAAAACCATAATGGCTGCTCCAATAAAATAATAAACTGCAAGTTTCGTCACTCGTCGATGAAATAAATTATTTAAAAACAGAACATTAATAAAAATTGCAGTGTCATATTCGTTCCACATGAAAAACCAAAAATATTTCTACATTCGATATATTTCAGAACAAACACACAGTGTGCGAAGGTACCATAATGGCCGCCTTCAATAAAAGAATAACCTGCAAGTTTCATCGCTCGTGAACGAAATAAAAATTATAGCCTCTTACCTATTCTAGGCGTGAAAAGAAAAGCGTTTCAAATATTCAGTTCGCTTCGGCCGTAACAAGAGAAGATACACAGCGTGCGAGGACCATGCTCGAGGGGCTTCGATGGCGAGAGTAGCCGGCAAGTTTTGTCACACGTCCAATCGAATACATTATTTGCAAGGAAGCTACGAGTTTTCCGAAATATTCGTAGGCTGTCTCGGCATCGTTCGACCGCGTTCGGAAGGAGGTTAAACGAGTCTTAGGGAAATTTCAGAATAGTAGGATCGCACCCCTCGATCCCCTCTTCACGTGACCCACCCTCGTCGCACTTAGTCATTCTCCCCTAACCTCGTTTCAGGCTCGTGGCGACGTCGGTACAGGACGTTACAAAGGGCGAGATAGAGAGAAGGGCCGAGGGCTGAGCCCGGAGTGTAATGCGTCGCGGGAAAATACGATATCCGGAGGATTCCCGGCATCTCCTCCATTTTCCTTTCTCCCAAGGCTGAAGCCGCTTTCCTTCGTTTTCATTTCGTTCGAGAGTTACCGCCCACCCGTCGAGACGCCAAAGTTTACGCGAATCGATGAAACACCCCGGGATATTGCGTTCTCTGATGAGATACGGTGAACAGGATTTATCATTCGTTGTTAACACCGCGTTGGCCGCCAAGCGTGCTTTCTAGAAAAACCGACGACGCGCCGAATGGAAATTGCTAAATTAACCCCCGCTTCGATCAACAGCTCACGATGCGAACCGACGGCGCTGCGATACTCGCGAATTAAGGGGAGAAATACAATTAGAAATTTCAAAAAATTCAATTTTGTTTTTGCATATATGATTAGTTAAACATGTCAAGAATATAATCCTAAAATTTGAAAAAGAAATTCGAAGATTAATAGATCAAAAAATTTCAAAAATGTACCATCATTTCTTCTTGTCGAAAAAAATTCCGCAAGATCTTGAAAATTTCTGGCATCCAATTGTATTTAACACTGCGTTGACCACCCCCGCGTGCTTTCGAGAAAAACCGACGACGCGCCGAATGGAAATTGCGAAATTAACCCCCGCTTCGATCAGCAGCTCACGCTGCGATACTCGCGAATTAATTCGGAGAAAACGCGTACGCAAAACAATGGCCATGGCGTTTTTGTGAAGCGTCCCGTTGAAAATTGCGGGAGCCGTTAATAAATGTGCAGGCGCTGTCGCGGAAATGTTGCGGCGTCCATTCGAGCGCATTGATTCCGTCGGTTGCAGCCATCTGATCGAAACAAATGATGTTCTATTTGTCTTGAACGGGCGCTATTGTTCGACCTACAACCGATAATTTTGTAAAAATTGCCGGAATAATGAAAACTAGATTTCTAAAGCGCGAGCTGCGGATTTCACCGGGAAATTTAACAACTTTCGCCTGCTGCGACTCCCACGATTTCGGTGTAATATTGTTTTACAGAAATTTCGTGACAATACACCCCCGCACCGCGCGCGAGCGTGAATATAAATTTTCAGCTCGCTTCGATCGCGTACCCGAAATTAATTCCCAAGTATTGTCCGACAAAAACATGCTCTCCGGCTGAAATACTCCGGTATGAAAATAGCGAAAGACACGGCGACGAATTAACGAGGACCTGTGCGAATGTTCTGGCACGTGAAATTTGTCGGTTCCGAAAGTTGTAATTGTAATTGGCTAGGCAAACGCGGAGTTTTTGTCTCTCGCAAAATGAAGGTTTAAACTTTTGCGCGAGACGAGTCTTTTGAAACGACGTTTCTTTTTCATTTTTTTCTCTCCACGCTGTTCCGCGTGGTAATAAAGAACAGAGCATCGTTTAAATTGTTGATTTTCCAAACGGCGAACTGACAAAAGGCGAAAAGATTGGGTCCCGTGTAATAATTTGCATCTCTGCGAGCCGTTTTTCGCTCGTTGCTGAAGCTTGCAATTGCAGGAATAAATCGCGCGTAGACAATTAAATCGGCTGGCGGGGACGGGAGGAGGAGGAGAGGGGTAGGTTATTTTGAATTCGCGATAAGAGAAAGGACATCCAGCCAGATCGATATCTTAATTGCGATCGAGCTCTGTCGAGACTTTATTTCGTTCCTGCTCGGGGATAAATTAATCCGCGATTGGACAATTAATTTTCCCGTTAAATCGGAGAAACGATCTTGTCTCTTCTCGGTCATAAACTTCTGTCTAGTCGAATGGCCCCGTTCGTTTCAAACAAACAAAAACCGGTGACAGCTTCGACTTCGAAAATAGCACCTCGAGAAAATGTTGAATGCGAAATAATACATTTCGGTTGAACCTGCGAGAAAACGCGCGGTGTCCCTGTCGTGTCTTCCGGTATGCTCTTTGCTCACCGTGCTCTCATTAGGGTTGTAAATTATACCCTTTTAGCAGTGGAACTTGCAGATGGGTCAGAATGACCTGATTCTTTCCTTTCGCTTCTCGGCGGAATTATAAGAACGTCTCCGTGAAAGGTTCTCGTGTGGACGTCTCTGTGGGAGCATCCGTCATAAACGTTGTCGGAAATCTGTTACAATTATGATTGTTGGAGATATTCAGGCTAATTGCGCCATCTATTGAATTCAGTTTATATTATGTTTAGCACTAAGCGTAAATAATAATAGGTCACGTAGCGCTTGTTCCTTCTTCTTACGCGAGCGGTCAAATGAGTAACACGTGTGCGAAGTCTCTATGCAAAATTGTTTGTAATTTTTTTTTTGTTTCTATCTACTGTGCAAATATATCAGAGAAGAAATAAATTAAGTTTCTCTGTAAGACAAAAGCAGACTTAATTTTTTTTTGTGAACGAAACCATAAACAAGCATACATTGCTTGTTAATCCGATTTTGATGAAACTTATGGGAGCTTATAGTTCGTTGAAAAATATTTGACACGTGTTTTCTTTTTTATCGGCGACCATCCACTTTGAAGGGGTGAAAACAGCCCCCAAAGTTGGGGGTCAAAACCATATTTTTTGAGATATCGCGGAAATCAGAGGTCGGAAAAATTTGAATTTCTTTTTAAATTGTGTGTGTGTGTTTCAATGGGAAACGTAGTAGTGCAAGAAAATTTTAACAAAAGTTTTTTCTTTAAACAATATATTAAAAATTTGATTCTTTTTGCAGGTTCTCTTATTTATTGTAAATAATTGTTATTCATTTTAATGTAAACTTGTGTGTGTGTGATCTTTGATCCAAAATAGGGGATACATCTTTCAGGATTTTGAAATCCGAACGAATTTGTTTACAATACCTATTATATTCTATTTCACTAGAATTTTTAATTAAACTCCGGCTAACTTGTTCGCGCGGTGTATCGAATTTTCTGACAAATAATGGTTCGCGCTTTCGGGAACGCGCGCTTTGTTATTCAAACACAAACATGTTCCCGGTGCAGTGATTTTTGAAAAAATACGTTTTCCGTACGCGATGAAACTGCAAGAAACGCAAAACGTAATCATAAAAAGTCAAACTTATTTAGGGAATTGTTTGAACCCGATATTGATACGAACTGACGCGTTTCTATTGTTTATAATATATGTTTCAACTTTGGGTTTTAGACAAAAATAGTTTACTCGTCTCCATTTTCCTCTCGCCCGTGCAAATCATGTTCTCTCCGAATCCCTAAACTACGCGACAGGTTTCTTCTTTCAATTACAGATGATCCTGGACGTCTCAATTTGTTATACTGACAATATTACAATTTTTAAATATTTTTCTACTCACAGCCACGTAATACACTCCTCAATGCATACCCTAAACATAAAGAAAAAGCAAAGAAACAACTGTGAACAGTTTCATCGAAAGAAAATTCTAAAGTTTGACGCAGTTTGGAGGATTTAAAGATGGCGCAACCCTAACCTCTCAGGCACGGTTGAATTTTTGCGCGGGGCTGTTTTTCTGTACAGCAGAGCACATAATTCAATTATAATTTTTCTTGAAGACACGATACATATACTTTAACTTCAATAATTTTTTAACGAAGTTTTTGATAACTAAATTATAATTTTTCTTAAAGATATGATCCATATATTTGAACTTTATCAATTAATAATACAATTCAGTGTGCTCAAGCCTCTATAGTGGCGCAACGTGTCTAAGTGGCGACTCCAAAAATTGCTATATCGTTGTTAAAAACATTTCTCATCAAATCTGTTTACAATTAATAAATTATTAAATATTACGAGCGACTTGCGCCCGTTCTGTATGCTTAAAACGAGAAACATCGAACAGAAATGAAATGTTCCAAGTCAGTTAGGTTTTCGAGTTGCAGTTCGAGTGCAAAGGGTTAATGCGGCAAGGGGTTAGGTTCGGATGGTTTTAAAGGAACGTTTTGTGCTCACAGTTCCGATCGCAAGGTCGAGTTCCCAATAAACGAAGGCGAGCTTCCAGTTCGATGGCAGGCAGCGAAAAAATGTTTCGCCGACAAAAACCCGGCTCGGTTAATCAAGAAACACCGGGATTTCCTAGCCGTTTATCGACCGTTCGAAAATCCAGGATCAGACTTACGATTACGAGCAACATTCCCCCGGTTCTATTTTTTTTTTTTTTTCCTTTCTTTCGTCTCCACCCCCGGTCGGCAATCACCGTCGAATTTCCGGCAGAGCGAAACTGCTTTTCCCGTGTCGATGTTCATTCGTACGTGTTTTCGCGCCACCTTGTATTCGACGATGAGGGTGGTCGGAAAATCGAGGGTGGAACAGGGTGACTAACTGCACGAGCACGAGGAGGGTGGCCAAGAGTACGCCTAGCGAATACCGAGTGTCCTTAATACAGGGTGTCCCGAGAAAATATTCGCTGTCGTGTTTTATACCGCGATAACGAACCTCTTTTATCACTCTTTTCCTCGCTCGACCGTCCCCCGAACAATGATTATTTATACTTACGCGCTTAGGACGATCCTGTCGCCCCACAGACACGCCATGGACATCCCTAAGTCAAGTATAATGGCGGCAGTTTTGAATTCTCCCGCGATTCCTGCGTTAGAAAACGAGCCACTGAACGAGCACAATTGGAAGGGTGTATTATATCGCGTTATCTTCATTCGGTTGGAATGAAAATGTTTGTTTAGAAATTATTGTAGGGTGCATTCGTAGTTATTGCGCTAATTCGTTTTATGTTCGCTGAAGGAGCGAGGGAGAATATTTAAATTCAATCTGCAAGTCCGAAAAGAATTTTTGTTAATTTCTTCTAAATTCTACCATTAGAATTTATTATTATTTATTATCTATTATTAATATATCATTAGGTTATTTTTTGAATTTATCTATTTTTGTCTTCTAGAATGTCTTCCTCTTTCGTTGTACATTTTTCTTCGACAATTTCTTCGAAGCTCAGAGAATGTTGCTTCTGAATCACTATTTGGACAAACTGCAAGACATTTTCCGTAAAATCGCATCTTTCACATCTACGAATTTTCTTCTTTCTCTAAAATGTCTTTTTCTATTAACAAATAAATTGTTGGTTCTACAGTTTCTCTGCTCGCCGTACAAATTGTAGCAGCGTAAACGCAATTACGATGCGCTAGAAATATTTCATGAAATTCAATTATTCTATCTCCTCGAGTCAATCGATTTCGTCTGAAAACCGTGTTTTTCCCTTGTCGAGTAAATTCTCGTCGCTGCACCTTCCCGGCCGGTCCAACGAGTATTGCTCCAATTAAAATGCTGCCATTTTAATGCACAACGTCAACAAAATTATTTTTTACAAAACCTGCTCCCGCTGGAGTATCTGCCCCATGTAACAATTTCTTTCCCTTTTCACGGTAAACTTTTTTCCCGGACAATTCCCGGCTTCCAGCTCGGGGTTCCTCTTCGAACTTTCTTTCTCCTCGCGCGAACTATTAAAGATCCGGGAGGAGGGAAGGGAGGGGGGTTACAGCAAGAAGTTTTAATGGCGCGAGAACTACATAATCGCGGGCAGAGCTAACAGAATTTCAACGTTCGCCTAACAACGCAGCGTGACCAGCAGCGCTAACTTAGCCGGGCGACACATTTATTTTCCCGGTTACGGGTCTACGTGCAACAATATGGTTCTCGGGCATGATCCATCAGGGACGTATGTGTCGACGACGGTGAATGGAGCCACGCAACACCCAGCACGTGACGAACGCACGACCCTTACACCCTTACCCTTACGTTCTTGCCCCTCGCAGACCTTAGCCCTGTCTCCTCCACCCTCTTTACTCGGTCGCTCGCGTTCCCTTCCACCGACGAGTTATCGGTCTTCCTTCCAAGTTCCGGATACCTTTCTGTTATTCTATCGACGACGGAATAACCGTGTTTGCCCGCCATCGGCGACTACGGAGAGCCTGGCAACCGCGATGAAATCGATCCTAACGATCTATTAACCCTTTGACGGTGAACCGATTCGCGCAACGATACTGTCGAGGATGTTTCACAGGTATGTAAATGTGAAACCGGAATTTTTTAATATACACATTTGCACTCGTATACTGGCTTCTAGGCGCCGGGACAAATTGGTACACTGTTATTCAAAACGGTGCTCCACGAATTAATAAAAATTCAATCGTTCCAGAGAATAAATCAGCTTCATGTTGCAACAATAAAAATAGTCGAAATACCAGATGCGTAAATATGAAACTGGAATTTTTGAAAATACACATTTGCACTCTAATAGTGGCTTGGAGATGTCCGTACAAGTTGCCACACCATCATTCAAAACAATGTTTCGTGAATTAATCAAAATTCAATTGTACCAAGGAATAAATCAGCTTCATGTTGCAACAATAAAAATGTTCCAAATATTAGGTACGTAAATATAAAACCGAAATTTTTGAAAATGCACATTACCATTCGAATAGTGGTTCCTAGGCGCCGGAACAAATTGACACACCATTATTTCAAACGGTGTTCCATGGATTAAGAAAAATTCAATTGTACCAGGGAATAAGTCAACTTCGTGTTGCAATAATAAAATTGTTCGAAATACCAGATACGTAAATATTATCATACATTTTCGAACCTGCTTCTCTGTCAAGACATTAATCTTTCCGATGATCTCAATGCAACAGGTCTTCGTTTAATTAAGTCGCCAGAAACAGAGCAATTAAACGACGACTTCGTCGGTATGGCTCGAAATAGACACAAACTTCGGGGAGCCTTCCGTAGGCTTCGTCTGGAAATTTTTGTGAAGAAATCAGACAGTAGTGTCGCACCGAGGTTCTGCATACATATTCTCTATTATTTGGACTATATTTCAGAATTTTTTGAAAAAGATAGATTTAAAATTATAGAAGTTACAGTTCCTACAATATGATCACGTAACTGGTGCAACGTGTCATCTCGTTGACCCACTTCAGACATTTTTTTAAAATAAACTAGACAACTATGTTGCAACGATTTTTTGCACACATATTTGCCATGATTCGGACTACACATTACAATTTTTTCAAATCGAGATACTTAAAATTGCAAGATTTACAATTTCCTGAAAAGAGGTCCATAAAATTAAGGTACCATATTGCCAGACTCTGTTCCAACCGTTCTAAAGAAATAACAGAATAAAGCAGCATTTTAATTAGTATAAGTGCTGCTGTAGAGCATGAAACAGAAGAAAGGAAATATCTTCTGTATGTAATAACGTTTCTAATAAAAGAAGTAAAAGAATCTATTTCATCGGTTTCCATACAAATCCTTATATAATTATTTTTATTCAATCACAAGGGTCGTAGGTGACCCAGAATCTGCTGGAAGACTGTTAAATGTATCCACTGATCGCCTATAAAGGTTAAAATTCTTTTTAAAACGCATTAAAAGCGTAATTATTATATATTCGAATTACTCGTCGAGGCAATTTTTATTTCGCCGACGTGGGCGGCTTATTCGCAATGGCGAGGTATTGTTTAACGAAAGAAAGAGTATCGAGGGCATCGTTATTCATTAACGCACACGGCGATTCGTCAATTACCGGTCTCGCGCGAGTTTCAAAGTTGAAAATTGATTTATTAGACAGAAACCGATGAGCGACGGGATACGTTCCCGGGCGTTACGTTGCAGAAACTGGCCCTGGCATTAGCGTCGCGACGCAAGGGTCGTTCTCATGAGTCACCCTCGGATCTACACCCCCCTGGCAGAAATATGACTCCTCCGAAAACCCGAGGACATTCCGAAAATATTTGATAATATTAGCGTGGTCGTGTTACGCGTCTATTTGATCGACGCGGTAAAGTAGACGGCCGAGACCCGCGTCGAATTAATGAAAAGTTATTTAACAATCGCGGAATTTTTGTTTATGACGATTCAATTCGATGCTATTTTAAATCGAATTGCTTTGCAACTCTTGTTAGTGCATATTATATCGATTATGCACTTTACATTGCGCTGCGATATTCATTTATCGCTACGTTAACGCAAATTCAATGGAATTTAATTTGTTATCCAATTATAACATTTCATGGTTATTAGAGTGCAGTGTGTAACGTAGATCAACATGACTCGCCGTGAATGAAATCTGCTTATAATACATAGGTGCGTCCCTTCGATTTTATATCATCCCACAAAATACATTGATACTTCCACAATTTACTAAACAACTGCGAATTCAATTATATCACAAATAATTAAACAAGAATCGTTTCAGCTCACTGCATTCCACCATGAATTTAGCAATTAATCGACGAGCTATGATATCTTCATTGTCCAGATTTTAGATATATTGGAAAAATATTGTTGTACGAGATAATTCGGAATCCTTGTCATTCAATTGCGACTTTGATTCGAATTTGCCACTGGAGTTAATTGACTGTAGAATGCAATGATTGAATAGAAATTTAGGGGGATCGTTTGCAAGGGTTGAATTTATTTTAATTGACTGTAAATGAATAATCTATTTACATACAAAAAGTCATGAATTAATTTGTATCGTTAGATACTTATTAGATCGCAGATTTTCTACGTTTATGAAAAACTAAATAGTCGCAAAATTATGGAGAATGTTAATAGAAAGTCGTACAAATGACGAATTGACAATATTTCAATTTACAACTTTGAAAAATGTACAGATGCACTTATAGGAAGAATAAATTGTTCAATGAACTTACTTCTTTATAGATAAATTAAATTAAAATTGATAAAAATTTGGATAAATACATCCGTGACATCTTTATGGAGTAATTGTAAAATAGTCACTGTTAGAACCCTGTCGATCCCAGGATAAATAGTCTAAAGGGTGTAAATAAATTATCTTTGCCTTTTTTGAATAATCAAAAGTTATTATACATTCCCATTTTCCTTTCTACTGCAATTTAACAAGTTTCGCATAAATAACCGCAGTCTACCTGCCAATATTACCGATTTTGAAATATTCTACGTTTCAACTGCAGTAGAAACGCATCGTAAAATTGTGAAAAATGTACAGATGCATTTACAGGAGGAATAAATTGTTCAATAATCTCACCTCTTTAGAGATAAAGTAAATTAAAATTGCTAAAAATTTGAATAAATACATTCTTGACATTTTTATGGAGTAATCGTAAAATAGTCACTGTTGGAACCCTGTGGATGCCATGATAAATGATCGAAAGGGTGTCAATAAATTATGTTTGGCTTATTTGAACCATCAGAAGTAATTATACATTCTAATCTTTCTTGCTACTGCTATTTAACAAGTTTCACATAAACATCCGCAGTCTACCTGCCAATATGACCAACTTCGAAATATTCTACGTTTCATTCGCGGTAGAAACGCGTCGTAAAAAATATTTCCATCCCCCATAACGCGCCATAAGCGTCGATTTTTATGTTCCATTCGGAGTCATTGAAACAATGCCGATGCCCGTTCGATAACAGGGCGGTTTTGTCGCCTGCTTTCGAAACACCCTGTATACGAGGTCACCCCACCGCCAGATATTGATTTAGTATTACAAGAGAGAGAGAAACTGAACGAGAAAAAGAGAGGGCAAAAGAGAGAGAGAAGTGTATGTGTGTGCTTCGCTCCACACAACAGGGCCACTCTGACGGCGGCGTTTCTCGCATTCAGGCCAGCATTCGCTGGTTTTTCGAAAACGAATTCGACAAAAGCTCGCGGAGCCGATCACAATGCCACGTGTTTGCCGGCTTGCCATCCCGGACGACCGCTTTCCTACGACCGCCGTTTCTTTTCACCAGAGGACTCCCGTGTAATCGTTTCACGCGAAATGACTCCTTTGTCCCCGAGCAAGTCTCTTCGCTACCCTTTTAAATGGGGATAATTGAAACGGTTCAATTGGAAGGCGAGCGCTCGAAGATAACATTCGTCCTGGAGAATCGACGACCCCGTCGATTTTTTCGACGGAGGGATTGTTACACCCCCACTACTGCAATAGCAGAAATTTTAATAAAATTGTCACTTAGAAACGAAACTTTTTTTAAATTTATGGTCAGTATTACTGGAGGAAGGGTGACAATGTGGCTACCATTTTGTTTCTTTCTGAAGTCTGCTTAGATCGAAGGTTATGTCGATTTTTTCGACGAAGGGATTGTTACACCTCCACCACTGTAGTCGCAGAAATTTTAATAAAATTGTAATTTAGAAACGAATCTATTCCGAAATTTATCATGAGTTTTATTAGAGGAAGGGTGGCAGTTTAGCCGCCATTTTTTGATTTTTCCTAAAGTCTGATTAGATCGAGGACTGTCGATATTTTCGACGAAGGGATTGTTACACCTCCACCACTGTAGTCGCAGAAATTTTAATAAAATTGTAATTCAGAAACGAATCTTTTCCGAAATTTATCATCGGTATTATTAGAGAAAGGGTGGAAGTTTAGCCGCCATTTTTTGCTATTTCCTAAAGTCTGATTAGATCGAGGACTGTCGAGTTTTTCGAGGAAACGATTGTTACACCAGTGCAGTCGCAGAAGTTTAAATTGAACTGGAATTTAGAAACGAATTTCTTTCAAAACTTATCTTCCCTATTACTGAAGGAAATAGTGCTAATGTGGCCACGATTTTATGTTTTTGCCTAAAGTCTAATTCAGAGGACAGCTCTATAAATTTTTCCAAGTAGATAATGGTTGCACCCCTCCACTGCATTCGCAGAAGTTTAAATTGAACTGGAATTTAAAAACGAATATTTTTCAGAATTTATTTTCAAAAATATTGGAGGAACGGTTAGTAATGTGGCCACCATTTTGTGTCTCCCTAATTGAATCCCTGATTGAATCCAGGACCTCATCAAATTTTTCGAGGTAGCAATAATTTCCAAAATCTAGATGATTCTTTTTAACCTCGAATATTGTCATTCTCCAATCTTTTCATATCCCGCACAACAAATTAACATTGTTTTTAGCCATTTATGAAATACGGACGATTGTAATAACATAAAAATTGTTTCGAGCAACGCCGTGGCAATATTCACCGATGCTCCTGAGTGCACTATTCGACTGCAAACGGTTAACATTAAACGTACACGGTTGCGAACGAAACTTTTCGAACAACCTAATGGATTTATCTCTGCGAACGGATATTTTGCACGACCGCGAGCGCGTCGTTCTTTCACGGACGCGAGGGCGTGCGTTTGCATCTGTATTTGGATTAAAGATTCGGAATAGATTCGGAAAAGTAGGGAATTTAATTTCGTTTCAGCCCGGGAGCCGCTTATCCAATCGAGATACACGTATTCCAGAGAGAGAGAGGAGGTAATAACGATAAAAATAATCGTGTATGGATGCCACTATACCGGCGTTCGAGTATCCGTTCAGTCACGAAGGGGACATTTCGTAGGATATCGCGATGATCCGCCTCTCTTTGCGACGATAAACTTCTACAATCGAAAAACGAGAACCGTGAACGCAAATAAAAGCGGCCGCTGATCGGACGTGCCCGTTTAATCGATTCAATTTGTAAAATAAACATAAGCCGGCACCGTTGCATTATACTTTTACATTTACGTGTTTCAAATCGAACCCGGCCGCTCGCATGACTCTCGCGGAATAATTCATCGCGTGATACTATGCAACCTATCGCGTTCTCGTAGACGGTTAATGCAAACGGTTTTGCAAAAGGTATCGGCAAAGTTGAAACGCAAATCAAACGAAATAATTATGGTAATACTAATAATAGCAATAATACGGCGGGTTAATCCGCGATTTCTCGTTTCGCGATACTTTCAGGCAGCCGGTCTGCCGGTTGTTGATTTTTAATTAATCAGGGTTGTTACTTGAATATAGTGTACAGCGGAAGGGAATATTGCGAGGATCAAAGTAAAATAAAGTTCATTTTAACATTTATTGATTCTTCGCAGAACAAATATTTTACTGCCAGCAGGAGTCATAGTGAAATGAAAATCGCAGCAATTGAAATGAAATAAAATAATAATTCTGAGAGGGGAAGTTGACTCGTAATTTTTCATCGCTTAATATTTTTAAACACGCCACTGTAAATTTTTAAGTAAACGCGTTTGTCTTATGGGATAAAAGTTGTAGGAATTTGCATAAAGTAAAGCAATACTAATTTTAAGAGTAAACACGACGGTTTGAAAAGTGTGCTGTAAAATTACAGTAAATCTTATGGGAACTGTGATAAACTGAAACAATAATGATTTTAAGGATTGAGGTTTCCTTTACGATACTCTCAAACCCGATGGACCGTTGTTAGAATCATATCTTTAACACTTTGACTGCCATATTGCCCATATATAGGTGACGGAATTATTTATATCGTTTCTAAATTAATTTTAACGTTGATATCTTCATTGTATGAAAGTTGATGGTGATCTAGAAAGTGCAAGAAGGTGGCAGGAGTATTCCACATTATACATTTTATTTTTTCAAATTTTATTTCATTCTACATCTCATTTAGATGTTGTCAAATTTTCGTGGCTGTTAGCTTGGCAGTCAAAGTGTTAAGAAAAATTATAATTTAGTGTTAAACCTAAATGACATTTTATTTAATATCTGATCTATTTAAAATTCCTTTCCGTCGTTTCGCGGAGAATAAAGTAAATCTAGTCACCGTTATCACAAACTAAATCGTAAGCCAAGGTGTTAAGGAAGCCTCGGTACGTCGCAAACAGTGTCCCAAAAAAATAGCAACCTTTTTCGAAGTCGGAGAACTGCAGCGCGATGCGCCAGTCGAAAATTGCATAACGCATAAACGGCCCCGAAGAACCGGTTAGATGCGTCGACACCTCGAGCAGAATGATCTCGCGTGTTTCTGTATCGAAACAAGGACAGAGAGAGAGAGTAAGGGAGAGTAGGTGTGGGACGAGGATGATCAAAAAGTATACCTCGGCAATCGAGGAATATTTACTCTCGAGGATTAAATTGAAAACAGTCGTGCAGAGGAAAGGATAAGAGCCGACGATTATACTTTGCCCGGCGGAGAGAGAGAATATCCTCGACTGGACGGAGAAGGGACGAAGGGACGACGAGGGGGTTGGGAAGGGCCGATGGGAAACGGGAAATAAAAAAAGGGGAAAAAGAAAGAGGGGAACAAAAAATAAAGAAAGAGAAGGAGGAAGAAGAGGAAAAAGCGAAATTGTCGCACGGCTGCAACGTTTCATCCTCAAGAATCACTCCGGAGTACCGCAGTAATCCGCAGGACTAGAAAGGCACGCGAAATTGAAAAGATTTCCGTCGATTTTCCCTCGTCCCGTTCCGCGCGACGAACACGGGAGAATTCGAGGATTTCCAATCCTCTTCGGGATGCACGGTTTCACCTGACGAACCGGAACGATTATCGGGAAAATATATGTCGGGAAAGAGAACGGACGAACGTTATCCTTGTATCGAATTGATGGCGGAACAATTTTCTCCGTGGGCAGATCCGTGGCGAATATATATATATATATATACGTATATTGCAAACGCCGCACGGTACGTCGACAATCGACGGGAATGAAAAAAATCAACTTGCACAATTTAGGATAGTTCGCGGAAGCGTTTCCCGGATATCCGTCGCAAAGCTAAGAACGGCGAAGTCGCGTCGAGACGGTTCGCAAATAAATTTGACTATGGCCGAGTTTCGAGGTGATTTTCACCCTCGACGATATTTTGATCGAGATTGGAATATGTGATAGCCTAATCAAAAAGACCCCCTTCTGCCAAGTTTCAGCCCTATATCTCATCTGTAAGGGTAGTTATCGAGGAAAATCGAAAAACGAGTTCTCGGACTATTTTCCCTATTTATTAATTAACCAATTAATTAAAAATTCTGAAAAAATTCTGACACATTTAGAATACTATGCCACATAATAGGTATTATTTTCAGATTTTTCTGTTGCAAACTCTGGTTGCAAACAACTAGATGAATGAATCATGAAAAACATGAAGAAATGCAGATTTCATATAGCGATCTTAACACTTTATCGACCGGCGACTATTTCAGAATTTTTGTAAGGCCCATGATCCATGACTGAAAACTTTTTAATGGCTCTTTCAACGCTGACAGCAATTTTTATTGCGAATCAACAATGCATCCCCAATAATATTGTCTAATAATGTTGTTACAAATTGGAATGTAAAAATAGAATTTTAAGCTTCATTTTGGTATCCCGGTCAAGTGAAAATTTTTTTTTTCGTTAATCAGATGTTTTTTTTGCTTACCAGCCATATTATTGTTAATGAATAGTAGTAATAGAGTAATAGCAACAGTAGAAATCACGTAGAATGAATTCTTGTATCTTTGAATCCAACGAAGGCATTTACAGATAAAAGAAAATTGTTTTCGTTTCAACCACCACCCCACCCTCTTGGATCAACCCCTAACAGTGTAGACCTGTCTATAAAAATGTAGATTAATTTACAAAACTGCAAATTTCCGTGTAGAATCATAAATTTGTATGAATTTGCATTTTCTACCGAAAAGATCAATCTTTTATACATCTTCTTTCCGAGGCCATCTTCTGGTTTAAAATGAAAACCAGTTTATCGAAAGCATCGCTTGGAATTTATGGTTGCAAACAGTCGCAACATCGAACAAATTTATGAATTCATCAAAACAGTCGATTACTCTGTAAATTTTCATGTATAAGAAAATAGTGTATGCAATGTGAAAACCGTTTGATAATTTTAATCGATATCGCATAAATTTCAAATATTTTCAGCAGTGTCTAAAAAACAACAGTTTCCTGTCTAATTATTATGTTGCTTGTACGATCATTGTCGAGAGCGCTCGACGCGGGAGGGACGCAGGGACACGTTCGATGAATTAATAACGGCCACGAATTAATCCGCCAAACAAATCATACAAGCCGCGAGCGAAAGACGAATCGATTATCGAATGAAAGTTTAATCGACTAATCCCTGAGGAGGAATCGATCGACAAATTTGCTAGCCCTCTCTCCCCCCGGAGCAAAACGCTGAGTGCGTTTTTGCCGTCGTACGGTTGCCATAACCGTGTACATATTCATCCGGCGTTGCTAGAATTTATCTAAATATTAAACGGGACCGATATAAATATCTTCTTACGGTAATTGGAACACGAACTCATTCACCGGGCACTTTAAATGAAATATTTACCGTAGAATTTCTTCCGAACTACCCCTCGCGCCGTGTCATGTCAACCTAAATTCGGATATAAAATAATTCAATATTTCAAGAGTCGTCGAACATGCTACCGGCATTACGGACGCATCTAGCTTGGCTAGTGCAATTTTAGAATTACACAAATATCGTGGATGGTATTGTTAAATTGAAATTTCGGGATTCAATGAAACTACGGAGTCTCGTGAAAACTATTCTAAGTAACTAGTAAAATTTAATAAATTTAATTTCATTGGTTTCTCGATTTGTTCTTTCATTCGATCGGATTTTATTGACTGCGGGGGTTCGCTCGGACGGGAAATAACTATCATAAAGTCGATAGAATTACGTCGAGTAAATTATAGCTTGCCAAATTTAGACTTTTATGGAGCAACGCGCGTCATTTTCGGTCTGCTCTTAAAATGAAAATCTCCAGAAGATTTCAATGTGACAGGGAATGGACTGCTTCGAAGAATTTTCCAGAATATACAAAAGGACTGGAGTAACTCTTTGGCGGGTGTACAGTGTAAAAATATTCCTCTGGCCGCCATCTTTTTCTTCTGACAGCAGGATGAGCGATATGGATTTCCAAGCACGGTCGCATTCTCATTTCTGCCGGTAATGGTGTCCCGCGAATTTCATCGCGCCTTTGTCGACACTCGATGGCGTTATTTCCCTGGACGATCTTTGCTTCCAGACTAACTTCCATCGTTTCGGGACGGAAAGGTCCATCGTGCTCTGTATGGAAGTTAAATTTGATCGGTACTGTTGCTCTGAACATTGCAGAGCTCTCCAAAAAATATTTTGAATTCATTAACTTACCGAGAAACGCATCTTCGAAATTATCTCTCTCCTTTTTATGCATTTCTTTCATCTCACGTGTTGTTAATATACTTTGAATATGGTGGTTCAAAAAATTGTATTCGAAATAAGGTTGCGTTTGATTAAATGCGAGAGTTAAAAATTAATTTGTACATGTAATAACGATTCAAACAATGTTTTGTCGATAATGGTTATTATCAAACTTACCGAGCATTAAACTCCAACAAAATTTCAACAATTCATTTAATATTATCTAGAATTATTTCTATAATTGTTTTTATTATAAATTTAATCTTTTCATCAAAATTTAAAAAAACCGAGAAGGTTGTCTCATAAAAATGACAAGATATAATTTATTTAGAATATCTGCGATTTTTATACGAAGGAAAAATTGTATAACTTTAATAATAGTGAAATAGAAAATCTAAAATGGGTGATTTGACCCATTTAACAAAGCAACAATTGGAAAAATGTATTCCATTCCCCAGATCTCATCTAAATGTAGTGCAACGAATATATTAATGCATTAATTTATTTTTAGACATGGACAAACAATTCTGTCTGTATAAGTAACATGGCAATCAAAAGTGTCAATGGATCTCTCAACATCGACAGCCATTTTTATTGCGAATTAAGTGAGCACCCTCAGTAACGTCACCTAATAATTTCATTAAAAATTACAATGTAAAAGTAATTCTGAAGCTTCATTTTATTACAGCACAATTATTAAAACTCCTATTAATAGACTTCCGGTCGGTAAAGTGTTAAAATTGCTTGGAGCGCAAAGGATTAATATTCAACAATGGCAAATTAAAATTTCCATCTTTCCGAAGGAATTGCAAGGACTGAAAGATTAAATCTTATCGCCTTTTTTAAATCTTTTTAGCATCGCCAAGATAAAATCTTGAATTACAATTTGAGAAAAATATGAAACGGTGAAATAACGGCAAACCCTTCGGACGATTTAATTCCTCCGAGATTATTCGGAAAAATGACATTCCTCTCGAAATGCCGTTCGTCCGTGATAAATATTTATTTAAATGAATTCCGCGCAAATGATTGTCACACGACGCGTGCACTTCGAGTATCGAAAAATCATCGAGTTATTTGTTCGCCAGCCGAGCGCAACCTTTCCGATTTCGTTCTTTCGATATTAGCACACCGCCAGTGACTATAATTTCGTTGTAAATACCAAAGGGACTCGGTGTGTTACATTTGCAAGCAATTATCGCGCGGGCCCGTTCACAGAAAGAAATTCCGAGCGTAAACGGATTAAACTGCGTCGACTACGGCGCGTGGGATTCATTTTATTGTCTTCTGTAAACATTAACAAATGCGCCAGAAAAGTTTGAAATTGTTATGATCATCCGAACTTCTCCTTTCGAGAAAAGAGATTCGCGTCAGCTAGAAAACGAGACTCACTTTTGACAATTTTTCAAATTCAAAAATTCCTAGAGAGTTGACAAAATTTTTCTCGGAAATCGCACTAAATTGGATTTGAAGATTGAAGTCTCCCCTTTGCGATGACACCATTGGATTTGACGTACGATTTTTTCTTGCCATTTTATTGCAGTTTGAACGGAAACCGTGCCGTTACCTTCAATTTGTTACTCCATCTTTAACAATAAATGTAGGTACGTTAATATATTCGTTGCATTCAATTTAGTCGATATCTGAAGAATACAAGAAGGTTCATACATAACTATATGCCATACATTTAAAGTTTTCAATCGCTGCTTCATTAAATAAATTAATTTGATTTTATGGAATTTTAGAGGTCGTCGTTTGGGCATTTAATGTGTCGACACTAGAACTACCGAGTATAAATGTTGCTGATGTATATTGCTTTGTAATAACAACGAGACTGAGTTTATTAAAAATTCTGATCAGAATACTTCCATAATTTTGATAATCGTGGAAGATAAAATTAGGGACCAGTCATTTTGACTGGTTCGGTGGTTCTAGTGTTAAGGAAGAAAATAAATTTCACTGTTTAAATTTTTATCTTGCCTGGAGACCTGCTTTTATCGGATTAATCTCGGTGGTTTGCAACTGCAAAAGGTTAAACAATTTGCAAAAAGAAAAGAAAAAGAAAAATCAGCAAACGTTCTAAACTAAAGAAGAGCACTTCGAGTATCGAAAAATAGCGCAACCCTTCCGATTTCGTTCTTTCGATATTAGCACACCGCCAGTGACTATAATTTCGTTGTAAATACCAAAGGGACTCGGTGTGTTACATTTGCAAGCAATTATCGCGCGGGCCCGTTCACAGAAAGAAATTCCGAGCGTAAACGGATTAAACTGCGTCGACTACGGCGCGTGGGATTCGCCGTGCGGCACAAAGGAGGAGAAATTTCGAAATTCAGGGAAACCGCTGGCGGGATCTACCTGTTTTGCCAAATAATTCACGTCTCCGTGGGCCGCGGTATTTCCGCGTGCTCTCGCGTAGACGTGTCGTCGAGTTAATTTACTTGGTGGGCGAGGCGCGAGGGTAGAACATGGTGTTACGGCGGGAAAGTCAATTTTCCGACGAGGGTGGAAAACGCGGGACACGTAGCAGAGAGCTCAGGGCTCAGGAAAACCGGAGGAGGAAAATCTTCGCGAATTTACGAGCTCCCGAGGAGACAACGAAAACTCGCTCGCGGATCAGGACGGGAACGCCTACGAGCGACGATTATGCGCTTCCCCTCGACGAAACGATAGCAAGCGCGTTCGCTGCCTTTAATTTCTCGAATGCCGCACCGACGAGCGTGCACTTATCGTGCATGAACTCCGCTTCTTCAATTTTCGCGATGCTAACGCGATAGGTATTATTTTACTCGAAAATATTCACCTGCACTTTCGTCACGGTTTTCTGATTAAAACGAGACCAAACACGCTGCTATTCGGATTATATTAATTTGTTTAATTGGCGACGATGTGTTTTTAATCATAGCATTTTTGGTCTGGTTTTAACCAGGAAAATGATCGAAGTACCGTCAGGAACGTATGAAAAATATAAAAACGTTTTATAATTGCATTTATTTCGACGATGGATGCTTTTGATGTTTGCCGACTACTTTTCGATATTAAACATTTTTTAACAACATTTTTTTTTAAAAATACCATAGTATTCCAGAGAGAGAGCGATATTTCTACGTAAAAATTATTTAGTCTAGCTTTTTTCCCGGGCGGAGCAGGAAAAATTCTGAAAGTCGAGTTTTTCACATTTATTTTGTTAAAAATAAATTTCGCGCAACGTTTCAGCTACGTGTAAATTTTCTCCCTGACGAAATGAACGTTGACCGCCGTTATGGCAACGAAAAGCCCCGTGGTACATTGGCGAGGTCGTGCCGAGAGAACGAGGCATTATTCGTGTTTTCTCGAATTCTGTATCGACGTTACGCGAAAATTGCCGAAGGGGTGCAAGCGTCGTTGAAAATTTCCCGGGCTCCGGAAAACCGGAAAAGGAAAATCTTTGCGAATCTACGTGGGTCTCGAGGAAGGCCAACGAAAATTCGCGCGGATCAGGACGACTACGAACGTCCACGGCGATTACAGTCGCCGAGGAGGCAACGAAGAGAACAGATGGAGGACGAAGATAATCCTTGGATAATCCTAATCGACGGATTACTTCGTAGGGTTGAAATCGGTCATTCAACCCTCACAGGGAGGCCCTAATGGCCGGCCACTTCCGTCGCCTGAATTTTTTAGGCGCTCGCTGTTACTGCGAAATGATTTTCTTTTTATGCTCGCCGGTGGATGCGCCACCGCGGCCTCTGAAACGTTCTTCGAGAGGGAATAGGGTTGTAGAGACTGTGCCGAGTTGAGGATTCCCCGTTCGAAGTAGCTCTGAAACTCTTTTTATCGATTTATCCTCAACTTTTCAATAGCGAGTAACTTCGATTCAATATTTCAATATTCGAGATCCTAGTTAGGCTTCTGGCTTTTTATACACATTGGTTCTTTTTTAAGACTTAGCAATATTGCAAAAGGGTTAATGTAAGCAATTCTGTAATTTATATTTTATATTCTCTATCTCTTAATTCCACTTCAGTATTTCTATATTCAATGTTTAGTTTCCAGTATTCGAAATTATTATATTGCAAATTGAATATTTTATTATTTATAGTTCTTCGATCATGAACCTTAATATCAATATGGCAATGTTTTATATTTGTATAGCGACGTTACAATATTTAATATTTCGACTTCGATATTTCAGTATTGGAGGTTTCACAATATCACAATATCGCCATCAATATTTCCTCTTTAATGTTTTAATATTCGATATTAAAATTTATCATTCCGGGAAAAGCAGTAATACTATCAATATGAAAATCCGTAAATCGCAATATGAAAGTTCTTTATCGAAAAATGTAATAAAATTTTATAAAACGTACACTTACAACAGAAAACGTCCCCGAGCTTCCTTCCTGCGAACAAAAAGAATAATAAAATTAAGACGCCATCACAATTACATTTTATCAATTCTACATATTATTAACATATTATTTCCAAGCAATACGAATGCATCAAATTTATAATTAAATGATCGTAGCAATCTATGAACATATTCTTGGGACTGCTAATGAGATACAACTCAAAATTGACGAGCTTTTGCCAACAAATTTTGGCATCCAAATTTCTATCCAATACGATTACGAAAAATACGAAATGTGAAAAATTGATTTTTACAAGTATAGAGCTTACATTTTATTAACAACCACTAAAATTATTTCCTGAGATTGTAATAATCCTTACATAGTAAATTTTGTGCGTTTGTGCTGTATAAAAATATGTAAAATCTGATTTTTTGTGTTTGTATATACATACATATTTGTGCAAAAATTGCAATATAAGGATTACCATGATCCCTGAAAGTAATCTCAACGGTTGTTAATGAAATGTAGGTTGCAGTTGAGAACCTTAACCTAGAATTTGATTATTTAATTTTAATTTTACGATTATACTTATTTTTATTTATTTAATATGTTTAATTTTTGGCATATTTCTATCCAATACGTAATCTCGGGATTATCAACGAAAGGTAGCTCGAAATCGACGAACTTCAGTCAACAATTCGTACATGCGATTAATTTTTCATATATTTCTGCGGAATCTCGATGCAAAAAATTTACGATGCAACGATTATCGCGGACCCCGTGGAAATAATCTCTGTTATTAATGATACGTAGTTCGCGATCAACGAACATTTAATAGGACGTACACTTTCGTGGCGGTCTGAAAACTTTCTCGACTTTATCAGCGTTGATTACGTGTCCTCTCGGATCACGCAATCCCACTTCCACGAGGTGTCCCAAGTATTTTCAGTATCAGATCAGATACTCGTCAGGACGCATTCAAGGAACCCTCTTTTAATCGTTCTCGCCGAGGAAACAGGTGAAAGCTTCAACCGAGTGGAAATCCAATAACAGATCCTACGACAGCGATAAATGCCAACGTTTCCACGCCGGGGTGACAACGTGTACGAAGAAAACGACAGAGGAAATCGAGAAAATCGAGAGAGAAAAAAATCTACACTCGAAGGCCTGTCCAACTTTTCCCGTTTCAAAGCCGAGCCATTCAACACATAACGCTTCGCTTCATCATCCGTGGACCATTCAAATTGTCCTTGATACTGCCCCGCGTTCCTCCGAAACCTTCCACGTTTATTCGCTAATCAATTTATTATTTAAATTTAATTTTTCTCAATTTTTATGTTCATCCGTTGTTTAAAGAAAACCTTCTCGCTGTGTTTACCCCTTTTATATTACGCTCTCAACAGTAAAATATAATGTTTTTCTTTTTTAATTTAATACAAAATGTTTCTGGCAAGAAGTGTAACTGAGGGCTGCTAGCTAAGGGGTTGAAACAGAAAAGTACACGCATCAGAGAAATATATTTACTAATTTTTATATTTGACTAACTTTTAGGGAACTCACAAACCCTCATAGTGATTACGGTTTCATATTACGTTCTCAATGGCGAAATATAATATTTTTCTTTTCTAAATTCAATAATAATGCTTCTGGCAACAAATGTAACTGGGGGCTGCTAACTAAGGGGTTGAAACGGAAAGATGCACGCATCAGAGAAATATATTTACTAATTTTTATATTCGACGGCCTTTTAGGGGACTCACGAACCCTCGCAGTGGTTGTACTTGTTTAAAGGAAATCATTTCGCACTGGTTACCCTTTCACGTTACGGTCTCAACAGCGAAATATAATATTTTTCTTTCCTCAATTTAATACTTCTGGCAAGAAGTGTAACTGGGAGCTGCTAACTAAGGGGTTGAAACAGAAAAGTACACGCATCAGAGAAATATATTTACTAATTTTTATATTCGACTGCCTTTTAGGGGACTCACGAACCCTCGCAGTGGTTGTACTTGTTTAAAGGAAATCATTTCGCACTGGTTACCCTTTCACGTTACGGTCTCAACAGCGAAATATAATATTTTTCTTTCCTCAATTTAATACTTCTGGCAAGAAGTGTAACTGGGAGCTGCTAACTAAGGGGTTGAAACAGAAAAGTACACGCATCAGAGAAATATATTTACTAATTTTTATATT
>CM052092.1:5168344-5184716 GCA_028453745.1 Agapostemon virescens
TGACAAAGTTTTAAGGAACTCACGAACCCTGATGACTTATGAACTTAACACTTTACCGACCAGAAGTTGTTTCAGAATTGTTTAAAGTCCACAGTTCATGATTGAAAACTTTTCAACCGATCTTTCAACGCTGACAGCAATTTTTATTGTAAATGAACATGACATCTTCAATAACGTTATCTAATCATTTTGTTACAAACTGCAATGTAAAACTAGTTTTTTTAAGTTTCATTCTGTTAAGTGCAACTATTGAAAGTCCTATTAACACTAGAACTGCCGAACCAGTGAAAACGACTGGTTCCTGATTTTTTCGTTTACAGTTACTGAAATTATAAAAACATTTTCATCAAAAAGTTTCGAATGAATTTCTTCATTGTAGCAGACATTACAATAAAAATTTTACGAGATCTGAATGGATGTAATTTTGTCATTATTACAAAGCGATATACATCGGTCGGATTTATTACTCGGCAGTTGTAGTGTTAATAGGCTTCCGGTCGGTAAAGTGTTAATAGATTCTCAAATAATCGTCGATCGGTAAAGTGTCAAGCTGTTAAGACGGAGAAGCACACATATCAAATTCCAATACAATACACAAATATTGATACAGTCGTCCAGAGAATGCGCGAAGCTCTTCGCAACGGTCACCATTCCATCGAAACCGCGAAATGCATTTCTCATCGACCCACTCGACTCGAATCGCTTTGAATTTAATTTCAAGTGTTTCGGCAACAAGTCTGACAGGGATCAGGCGAGCGCAGGAGGAGGGGGTGGTTGGCAGCTAGGAAAGGCAGCGGATCATTGACAAACACGAATCCAGGACGACGGTCGGAGGAATTTGGGGCGTGAATGACGGTGCGGCGGTGTCGGTGGTGGTTTTCCCTGTGAAATAACACGCGTAAAATTGCTCGGCCGAGGACGAATCGGTTCGACGTCCGAGGGAACGTACACGAAATTCGCGCGGAGAATTCGCCGCGTCCCCGGGTGCCGGGGTTCATTTGCTACGTGAGAGGCGTCGAAGACGAGGAAACGATTTATTATCGACGTGGATACCCGTTATTCTCCGTCTGCGGTAGAACCAGGCCGAGAGAGCGTCCGTTATCCGTCGCTCCAATTTTCCTGCCGGTTTCTCCGTGTACGTGTGCACGCCGCGGGAATCGATCGAAAACCCGTGGCAGCTACGTTTCGATCAGCTCGACGGGAATCGCTTTATCTCTACGCCCCCGTGATCAGCTTTTCTTTCGAGACCTGCCAGAGAGAGGGAGAAGCATCGGAGAGCTAAAGAGAGAGAGAGAGAGAGAGAGAGAGAGAGAGAGGCATCGGAGAGCTAAAGAGAGCAACGGAGATCGGGGAAGAATGAAAGAGAAAGAGAGCACCAATATTGCCCGGGACCGGTTCAACCGGCCCGATATTGCTCCGCCGGAGAACACTTGTTCGCGATTTCGTTCGAGTGCGGAAGGTCAGGGATTTCAGGGGTCTACCTACTTCCACGACCTCGAAAAGTAGAATTTTTCTTTCATACAGCTCGTGCTCCCATGCCCCGAATACACCGGCTCGTCGCCAAATTGCTTGCGCCTTTTCCTATTTCCCGGGTTGCCGGATTTTCTGGGGAAACGCGTGCACGCGCGGAAGCTAATGAGAACGTTGCCTCGAACGATTCTCCGGTTAAGTATTTTGCTTCTGAATCGACGGACTACATTCGCCTAACCGGAGCTAAAACATTACTTTATATAAATAATTATATAAAGTTAGATTCTGGAACTTTGCGCGGAACTAAATCGTTGCGCGTTGCTTGCAAGATGCGGGAACTGTGGAAGAAGTCTTTCGGTTATCATTTTAGAAGGTGGTGTTAATGTTTCGTTGGTGAGTTTATGTTTGTTTTTACGTTGGAACTGCCGGACGAGTTAAAATTACTTGTTTGTTAGTGTTTCAAACAGAATATCGAAATTGGGAAAGCATTGCATAGAAAAGAAATTATGAAACAAAATTAAGCAACAATCTACCCGAACTTATTTTAGAGCAACGTAAAATTACTAACGACAGGACAGTCGAGCAAAGACGATTCTACTTGAATAATGCATTCGAAAATTCCTACGAAGCTCGATAAATTTTTCTCGAGACTCAAACTGCAATAGATCCGTAGATCGAAGTTTCCTCTTCACAATAATGCAGTTAAAATTGCTGAAAGATTTTTTATTGGCAAACTATTGCACTTTGAACGACAACTATACCGTAATTATTACAGTAGGTACATTATTCACAGACCTCTAAGTAATTAGACTAAGATTAGACTCTAATTAGACCTCTAACTAAGAATTGCCCTACTATTATTTAAAACAACTTTTACATCATTACGTTTGCATTTAAAAAATCCATAAAAATTTTAATCTCAATCTTCAATTATAAAATTTTAATTTTAAATCTCAATTTTGGAATTGAAGTTACTTGGAGTGCTAAGGGTGAAAAGAAACTACTTGCGTGACTAAAAAATTGTATTCAACTCTCCAAACAGAGACAAATATATCCAGAAAGTAAAGAATTTTAATGTTCGCTGATTCTTCTTCTAAAAAAATCGCAAAAAACTGTTTGATTCGAAACAAGCAACTCGTATTTGCCGACAAACGGAAGTCGTTCTTCAGAATGATCGTTTCTGCCTAAAACAAAGAGCTAGTTACCTCCCGTCGAGCTCCTGGCAAGGGGAAACAGCCATGGAAATAATCTTGTGGGAAAAATCCTCGACCAGGGTAGGGAAAATATGAAGAGAACCAGCCAAAATAGTCTGATTCGCGGCAGCGTTTCAATTACGGCCCTTCAAAAGCGTTCCCTTTCGACCGTTGAACGCCCTTCCAGTGTCCAGAAATTACTTCATCAGTCGACCGACCGTTCGACCAAACCGTAATACGTTGAACAAATGATCGGGCACAGCCGTTTTTTCGATTCTTTTCAGGAAACCGCGGTCATATATTCCGGGCGCAAAGGAAGATAATTGGCTCCGCGGGCGAAACCCGATCGATCTGCGTAACACCGTGGCGCTTTAGAAGGTTGCAGGGGTTCCCATAAGGCACTTTCCATAGCCCGTAAACCCCATACTCGGCTTCCGTGTATCCTGAGGGATAGTTTCGCATTGTTTTCCATTTGTCGCCCACTCTGAACGCGATCCGTCAAAAAGAAACCCCAGAGAAAAATTGAATGCACAGCTGCAAACAACTTTTTCTGTGACTCAAAATACCAATGATCACTGAAAACTTTTTGATGGAACCTCAGAGAAAAATTCAATGCACACCTGCAAACAAATTTTTCTGTGACTCAAAATACCAAAGATTAATTTAAGTACTACCGTCCTAGGTGGCGACTCCGGGTTTTGGAGGTGGGTTCAACCTTCGATTTTTTTGTGATGTCCCCTTTGAGATTTTTAAGGTTCTGCCAACGGCATCGTCAAGCTAAATGTTCACAGTTAACGTGAGAATTTTTTCAAAATGCTATCATTACGGGTGCAAAGTAAGTTTGGACTAGCATAGGACCCAGAGATTTCGGGGGTTGTCCTCGGTTTGGACGGTGAGGGCTACCCTTTTTCAAAATGGCATTTTCCGGAGATCACGAAGGGCTAAGTACCTTGCAGAATATCTACGGAAAAGATTTCTGTCTCAAAAGTAAAATTCGCAATCGAATTGCGGTCGCAGCATCATGCTTAAGTACACCTCGACCGAGGTGGCGATACCGAGTTTTGAAGGTGGGTTCCACCTTCGATTTTTTTGTGATGCTCCCTTTGAGATTTTTAAGGTCCCGCCAACGGCATGATCAAGCCAGATGTTCATAGTTTACTTGGGAATTTTTTCAAAATGGTATCATTAAGGGTGCTCTTTAAGTTTGCCCTAATGTTGGACCCAGAGATCTCGGGGGTTGTCGTCGGTTTGGACGTTGAGGCGTGTCCTTTTCAGAAATGGCATTTTCCGGGGACCACGGAGGGCTGAATACCTTGCAGAATATCTAGAGAAGAGATTTCTTTCTCGAAAATGACATTCACAATCGAATTGCGAAAATGGCGCCTCGAAGCATCATTAACACTTTGCCGACCTGTGATTATTTCGGAATCTTTTAAATTCATAATCGATCACTGAAAACTTTTTAATGGATCCCTCAACAGCGACAGCAATTTTTATTGCGAATCAACCAGGCCTCCTAAGCAACGTTATCTAATAATTTCGTTACAAATTACAATTTAAAAGCAGTTTTTTAAGCCTCAATTTATTACGGGGCAATTATTGAAAGACCTATTAATAGGCATCCGGTAGAAAGAAAATAAATTTCACTGTTTAAATTTTTATCTTGCCTGGAGACCTGCTTTTATCGGATTAATTTCGGTGGTTTGCAACTGTAAAAGGTTAAACAATTTGCAAAAAGATCCGGCGAAGATCCAATGACTTGCTACGAATATCCTCGAAGTAAAAAAATCAGCAAACGTTCTAAACTAAAGAAGAGCAGAGTCAACCGGTCGGCCTATCATTTTCATTCGTTTACACGCCTTTCGTTCGTCGAATAAAAAGGGGTAGAAGTCGGGTTCCGGCACTCGAGCCACGTTCCTTGTCATCCCTTTATCGCGCGGTCGAATTCTCTGCGACTCCCTTTCGCCTTCCACCCCCGCACCCTCTGCCAGGGTAAACAATACTCGAGCTTTTTGTGCCGGTGCCCCCTTCCTTCCCGCGCCTTGCGTTTCTCTAAAAGTGGATTCGCGATGAATTTCTTTTCGTGGGGGGAGGTTAAACGCGCGCCAAAGGATACTTGAGCTTCTCCGCTTCTGTCCTCTCGCGTGCCCACCCCCGTTTCCACCGCCATTTCAACCCCCTCGTTCCCCTTATCGTCCAAGCGGTTTCCCTTAGAGGTTTTCCCTCTTCTCTATCTCGCCAGGACACGCGACCAACGAGAAACAAATGCGAAACTATCCCTTAAAGACTATCCCTCAAAAGGGTTGTAAAAATTGGCTCAAGTACTTTATTAATAAAAGAAGTATTAGCATTGTTATTAAAAGTATAATTTTAATGAAAAATGTACTTAATTCTAGAGTATGATTAATTCTTCCAGTGTTTTTACTGTTTTTAATTGCCCCCAATTATTTCTTTGGTAAGTGTAATACAGTACACTGTCTAGTGATGGGTTGGAACCATAGATGCTGCGAAGATGGGTCAATTTTTGGAAAATTATGCTGCTTGCACAGGACGAGAAACAAATGTGAAACTATCCCTTAAAGACCATCCCTCAAAAGGGTTGTAAAAATTGGCTCAAGTACTTTATTAATAAAAGAATTATTAGCACTGTTATTAAAAGTATAATTTTAATAAAAAATGTACTTAATTCTAGAGTATGATTAATTCTTCCAGTGTTTTTACTGTTTTTATTTGCCCCTAATTATTTCTTTGATAAGTGTAATAAAGTACACTGTCTAGTGATGGGTTAGAACCATAGATGCTACAAGGGTTGGTCAAATGTTGGAAAATTGTGCGGCTATCTTTCTGTTACGATCAAAAGCTGAATACCAAATAGTATCCTCGTAAAAATAGCATTGAAATGTTACTTATGGATTGCAGACCTTATGCATTTGTAACAACCACGTATAAATAAGACACTGTGCATTAAAATTTCCAGAGGACTTCTTAACTCCTTATAATAGCAAATATCCCAATTACCATTCGCATTAAAGTTGAAAATTAAAACTCGTCCATACTATTTCGCCATTTGCAATGAAGTTTCCCATTTCGAAGCATCCAATATCTCAAAATCATCGTCCTGAAGTCTACAAAAAAGTATTTCGCTAAATTGTAAGCAATTCCCTTACAATCTAGACGGTTTACAGTTTCGTGGTGTGGGATTTCCGTGACATTTCAAATTTCTGTCCTCGACTCACGGAAGTCTCGCCCCGTTGTATCTGCTATCGCGAAAATATCGCCGAGTTTTGCCGTGGTTGCGAAACGAAGAAACGAGAAGGGCGCTCGCGGCATGCGTTTGAAATTCCTGTTGGGTTTCTCCAAGAAGATAGCACCCGAAAAGAAACTATCGATCGGAGCGACCGCAGACCGCAAACTACGAGCTGGCAAAGTCAGTGTGTCAGCGAGCAAGAATCTCCCGGGAGACGCTACCTGGACTGTCAGCTCTCGTTACGAATTCGCGAGCCAACGCCGCCGTCAGAAGCTACAGGTACCAACACACGTTTTCGTCGATGGAGACCGATACACGGCACTGTCTAACGTGCTGGAAGCCAACAGGCTAAACTGGAAAGCGAACACGGGGGCCGACCATCGAGGAGCTGTCGGTGGTAATCGATCGCAACCTCGAAGGGAAACGTCGAACTGCAGGCCGTTTCTACACTCCTGGAAAAATTAACCCTTTCAGGTGCCGAATAACGACGTAGCTTCGCTTCAGCCGCGAAAAGCTCTATTCTAATTTACAGATTCATAATTGTACAACATACAATTCTTGCTCTTCATTCGACGAACGACGCAGCATCTCGTTTATTTAATAAATATATACATACATGTACAAGTTAACCCTTTGCACTCGAACGGTGACTCTCAGGCACCACTGAAAATAGCTGCGGCACTGTTTTGAAACAATTTTTAGATCGCTATGCTCGTGTCAAAGAAACTTGTAAAAATTTAATCGTTGCAAGGACGATTATAACCTCTTAGGTACTATGCGCCACTATAGTGGCTTTCGTGGAGGTCATCTTGTTGTATGACACGCCACTATAGTGACTTTCGCGGATGCCATCTTTCTGAACGACGCGAACCTATTTTATTATTAATTATTACAGTAAATTGTTAAAGTCAACATACGTGTATCATACCTTTAAGAAAAATCATAATTTTATGATCAAACACTTCATTCAGGAGATTCAACACAGGAGACACTATTTAATGAGAAACGATTTCATTATGCGAAATGAAAATATTCTTGTTCAATTGCAAGGTGTAGAAATCGTGTAGCGAGTTCTTTTTTCTTTTATTAAAATAAACTTGAAAATACCACATGAATCTTCTGAAAGTTAATAATGATTCTGAATCTTGTACACTTCTATTACAAATTGCTATTTCATTTTCATTTACAAATGCTTCTTTAGCATTGTAAAATTAGCTCAGTATCTTCTGTTCGTTCTCAATTTTTTCGGTTAGCACTGAAAGGGTTAGCACATCCTTCAATGAGAAAAAATATTATGCAAAATAAAAATGTTCATCATAAATTGCAAGACGTAGAAACCATATAGCGAGTTCTTTTTTCTTTTATTAAAATGAAGTTGAAAATAATTCTGAATTTTGTACACTTCTATTAAAAATTGCTATTTTATTTTCATTTACAAATGCTTCCTCAGCATCGTAAAATCAGCTCAGTATTTTCCGTTCCGTCTCAATTTTTCAGTCACCACTGAAAGGCTTACCGCACGAGGCGACGTTCAACGAGAAGGAAATTTCAGACGCGCAGTCCGAAAGCGTATTGTGAAAAGTTTTTGCCGCAACTAAATAGAAAACCGAACCAGGGATTCGACCGACGTCGGCTAGGTTGAATTCCAGAAAAAGGGTCATGTTTAACGAACCTCCACGATAAATATCCAATTAAACTGTTCACCTTCGGTCCCTTGTACCAGCGCGCTCATTATGCTCCTGGCGAGTTAGCAACCGAACTCCCTCGCAGGAGCTCCTGTTCCCATTGAAACGCTGCTTATGGTGTTTCGCTTTTCTTCGTTTCCTCGGAGAAAATAAATGCTTGCGTGGCTCTCTTTAGATGTTAACAAACGATGTCTACGTGTACAATAGAAAACGATTATTATTGCAAATCTCTGCTCCATATGGAATGGTAGTAAAAAATCTTGCTATATTTTTATGTATAATACTGTGTCTATCTAAACCTGATGGAAATCGTGTATAATAAAAACGATAATTAAATCTACAATAATTAATATTGCTTTAGATTTAATTTTTAACACATTGGGTCTTCGTTTGCATGAATCTAACGAGACAAAAGTTGGTTCCCATAATTAAGTAGTTCACCACCGACAATGATATCTAATAACGATTTTCGCTCAACTAAAATTTAGAAGATTGCAGACAAAAATTGTTAAAAGAAATGTAACAAATAAAATATCACCCCGGTACCAAGCGATCTCCACCAGAGCAAGCTTCGCTCAACTAAACTTTAGAAGATTGCAGAAAAAAATTATTGAAAGAAACATAACCAATAAAATACCACTCTGGTACCAAGCAATCACCACCGACAACGACATCTAATGAGGATTTTCGCTCAACTAAAATTTAGGAGATTGCAGACAAAAATTGTTAAAAGAAATATAACCAATAAAATACCACCCCGGTATAAAGCGATCTCCACCAGAGCAAGCAGCCGATCAGCCAAAGAGCAACTCCCGGCAGGGAAACTTGGAATGCCTCGATGAAAACAAAAGCCAGCATCAAGTTCGGAGATTCCGCAGACCCAGCCACGATTAGCACCTCCATTACGAAACTGATCTACAGAGCGATCAAGCTATCGCTTTCAGATCTCTCGGTGAGGATCCATGGAAACCCCGGGGCAGGTTTGTGTTAAATACCGAGACACGCAGGCGGCGTGCGCGCGAGAGGCCACGGGTTTCCGAGCGATCCGAGAATCATCCATCAGGGTCGCCTAACATCGGCTGGTCGGTAACCAGTTCCCGATAGGCATCGCGGCAGTGCCAGGCACAAAAGGCAGCAGAGGGGATGGTTTCTCGCGGGGTAGAGGGTGGCACGCGAAGTCAGTCGGTATCCTTAACGAACCGACGAAAATCGCACGAAAACTCGGCAGCGTTTCCATCGAATCAACAGTTCCACCGGTTCGATCGTCGCTCTTGCTCTCGCTCGTTGTCCTCCAGGCAAGGCGAGCCGAGCAACCGGTTCCATGGGGTTGTCCTCTTCGGTTCCGACAGCCGAGCCACCGTCCTCCTCTGTCCTGTCGGTTCTGCACGTTCCATACGGTTGTCCTACTCCGACCCGATGGCGGGTCGCGCTCGTTCCATAGCGTTATCCTCCTCGGTCCCGATAGCGGGTTGTCCTCTTCCGTTCCGTTGGCGGGTTGTGCGCGTGCCACACCACGCTAGCAGACCCCTGCACGCCCTGCAACCCACGGAGGTATTGATCCACGGAGCCAGCAACCCCCATCCTACGCAGTCTATCGAGTTCCGCCCTGCGGGAGTAGGATTGTGGCGATGGTGGAGCGCTGGTGAGCCAGGACGGCGTCGATGTTGGTGATGTTGGTGATGTTGGCCGATGTGTCGGTGGTGTTGGTAACGTTGCCGTGTTCGGTTGACGGTGGTGGTGCGCAGCTGGAGAGACTCGAACCAAGAGGCCAAACTGAACCGAACCGAGCCAACCCCTACCTTGAACCGGGCCGCGTCCCGAGCGATTCGCCTCGTCCACCTACGGGCAGACCACCCACGCGGCCAGAGACGCATAAAAACTGTTCCCATTGCTCCATCGACACGCTTGCCTCGCTCTTGCCTCGATTTTGCCTCGCTTTTGCCTCGCTTTTGCCTCGCTTTTGCCTCGCTCGACTCTCTCTCTCTCTCTCTCTCTCTCTCTCTCTCTCTCTTGCCTCGCTAGCCACGCATCAGGTTCCCGTGCTCCATGTCCTGCCAGCTAGCTCCAGAGCACGCGCGAATGCTTCTCTATGCGCTTTTTTACCTGTGTCCAGCCCAACCACCATTGCCGAGGTCCTCGTTACGCGTTCCTCTACATCCCTACTCCCTGGACACCCTCCGCAGCTCCTGCTGCCTAAATTATCAGCCGTTTCTGCTCACTACAAACTCGGTGATACGGACCCCTTGATTCGTTGTGGGTCCTGAATGCGAAAGGAGAGGCAGCTTCGAAAATTCTGGCGCGACTCGACGAAAGTCTCCCGACATTTTAACTGCTATGGTTTTAAGGCTGGAACTACCGGACAGGTTACCGAATTTTCAGGTTGCAGTTGTTGAAGTTAGAAGGACGTTCCCGCGAAAACGTTTCGAGTGAACTGTTTCGTTGAGACGTGTATTAACGTAAATATTTTTTGAAAATTGATTGATCCACTGATTCATTGCAGGTCTTGAATGAGGAAAGAGAGGCAGCTTCCAAAATTCTGGCGCGACTGGACAAAAGTCTCTCGCCATTCTAACTGCTATGGTTCTAACGCTAGAATTATCGGACGGGCCAATATTACTTGTTGCCGAATTTTCAATTTGCCGTTGTTGAAGTTAGAAGGACATTCCCGCCATTAAAGTTTTGTGAAAATTGAGTGTATGAAAACTTGTTGTTATTATAAAGCAAGATGTTTTAGTCTTGTTTAGTACTGGGTAGTTTTAGAGTTGAACACTGAAGTCTCCTCTTTGGAATGACATTGCCATTTTGTAGAAACCTCTTCAATCAAGCATAATTAAAAGCAATCATTATTTCTGCGAACCTAACTAATTATAGCACAGACCTAACCCAAGAAGTGAAACAATATTATACTAATAACAATATCATTATAAATTCCCACGAAACCGAAAAAGTTGTTCTCGCGTTTCAAACTGAATGGAATTGAAGCTCAAAATCCGTTCATCACAAATAGCGTCACCTAAATCGATGTATGATTTTTCTTATCATCCCATTACACTTCCAAAGTGAATTCTACTACAGTTCTTGCGTCAAGTAGATTTTGTAGAAACCTCTTCAATCAAGCATAATTAAAAGCAATCATTATTTCTGCGAACCTAACTCATTATAGCACACACCTAACCCAAGAAGTGAAACAATATTATAGTAATAACAATATCATTATAAATTCCCACGAAACCGAAAAATTTTTCTCGCGTTTCAAACTGAATGGAATTGAAGCTCAAAATCCGTTCTTCACAATGGCGTCGCCTAAATCGAAGTTCGATTTTTGGTGAATAGTTCTCTATCCGCTTTTCTACCTGTATCCAAGGGGAAAAAATCACTATCGCCGGGTCCTCGTTATGTCTCTGACCACCCCTACTCCCTGGACACCCTACGCAGCTCCTGCTGTCTACATTACCAGCCGTTTGTACTCGGACTCGGCGATACGACCCGGTGATTCGTCGCGGGTCGCTATACCGGTCGATACCCGCGCTTCCCCGTTCCACCAGGGGTCTTGGATGCTTACGGCCTCGATTCAATTGGCGATTCCGGGGGCTGCGATACACCCGAGTCTCGCTGCGTGATCTGCCACGAGCATTGCCGGGATGGTTATTGTTATGGTTTTTTGGAGCAGCGGTGGAAGGAACGAGAGGGTCGGGTATACTTTGAGGAGGACGTGATCCGGGTGGCTGGGGATTTATTGGGCAGCTATCGGCGATTCCTACCGGTTGCCATGTGGAGAATTGCCCTGTGATCGGGGAAACTGCGGATGTTTGCGCGAAAGAATGTATTTTGCGTCAATTCCAAGTCCCAGTAATTATTTCTCTTCTTGGTGAACTTATGTTGTGGGAAATGTAGTCGGATTGTATAATCATTCTCATCTGACTGTTTGAAATCCAGTGTTTCTGCTATAAATGCCTGATATATCATGTTTAGTGGTCTGCAACAGTCCAAGCTAATTGTAAGAAAGTGAAATTAACCCTTAGCCCTCGAATGGCGACCTTAAAGCGATACTAAAAATTGCCATGGTATTATTTGAAAGAATTTTTACATTTCTATATTTTGTATCTACAAAATTGATGAGTTGTAAGAAGTTACTCTATTGCTGCTACAAATGCACGAAATATAAAGTCTAGTGGTCTGCAACAGTCCAAGATATTTGTAAGAAAGTGAAATTAACCCTTAGCCCGCGAATGGCGACTCTAAAGTGATACTAAAAATTGCCACGGTATTATTTGAAAGAGTTTTTACATTTGTATGTTTTGTACCTAAGAAATTGATAAGAGTTGCAAGAAGTTACTCTATTGCTGCTATAAATGCACGAAATATGCAATCTAGTGGTCTGCAACAGTCTAAGCTAATCCTAAGAAAATGAAGTTCACCCTTAGCCCTCGAATGACGACCCTAAAGCGATACTAGAAATTGCCATGGTATTATTTGAAAGAATTTTTACATTTCTATGTCTTGTATCTAAGAAATTGATAAGAGTTGTAAGAAGTTTACTAGCATTCTAAAATGTTTTTCATTTGACTGTTTGAAACCCTACAATTTTTGCTATAAATGCATGAAATTCGTAGTCTAAAATGTTTTTCGTCTGACTGTTTGAATTTACACTATTTTTACTCCAAATGCACAAAATCTTTATTCTCACAGTCTACAGTAGTCCAATTCGATCTTCAGAAATTGAAGTTAACTAGAAGCACTTAAATGACGATTTTAAACTGTCTGTAAAAATGATTACATCATTGTCTGAAATAATTTTTACACTTCTATGTTCTGTATCTAAGAAATTGATAAGAGTTGTAAGAAGTGTACTAGCATTCTAAAATGTTTTTCATTTCAGATATTAAATTAAGATTTTAAGAAATTAATTTCTAGAAACTAAAAATTGCCACAGTCTTATTCGAAACAATTTTTCATCGTTATGTTTATAACGAACAAGTTGATAAAAATTTAACCGTCGTACGGACGAATCATAGTAATTAACTCCACGTGCACAAAGTGAACTCCAGCTCAAAAGCCTCGACGATGGAGTTAAAAGAGCATCGACTGCAAAGGGTTAAATAAAAATACAATTCTCTTTGATCCGTCTCGAAGAAAGGGTGTTTCTCCTTTCGCATTCGATCTATTCGTCTTTTTCATAAATACACAACGATTCCGCAGTTATTATTAATGACGAACAGGCCAGGTTTATTGTCTCCCTTCTCGATGTAACAAACTAATAAATTTCTTTCGGAACGCAACGCAACTTCCTTACGAGAAAATAGCTTGAAACACGAATGACCCACAACGGTACATTTCAGAAACGATCTATCTGGTATCTAACTGTCGCGCGGCACGTTACTATTAAAACCGCAGCCCGATAACATTTCAGGAATATTTCAAGTGACAAAATTGCACGAAACTGGTGGTATAGTAATAGAAGAGCAGTCGGGTTCGTGTGCGTTGCGATAACTCCGATATTCGATGTAAATCTAGCATGAACAAGCTTGTAACGGATGCAACCCTGTGGACAACAATATCCCAGGAACAAAGCATATTCTGTTGCAACAGAGTAACAAAGTTAACTCTCTCTCTCACTCTCTCTCTCTCTCTCTTCGCGAGTTTACATCGAGCTCGAAGGGTGCGCTAAACAAACCGCCGAGTGGAACAAGAATTCCTAGTATTGACGAACCCGGAGTTATATTCCAGTCCACTCTCCAGATAGGGGTAGTTTCATCCCTTGCACGGAACACGGAAAGTCGATTATAAAATCTCTTTGTGCGGAGCATCGTTCTTAATCACAGCAGATTAATTATTTCTTTCGTCGGGGAAAAAACGGTTCAGAGGAATATTTAATCCCTTTTTTTTTCGAAAAGCACGGAATCGCTTTGAGTGCAATCATTATATTTTTATTAGTTCGCCAGTCGTATTGTGCAGCGTGCGAAAATATTTATATTACTTGAAGCTAGATTCTGTTTAGCAAAATTGAACAATAGATCCATCGGTTTTTTACCGTCGGGCTGTTTGAAAATATTTAATTGAAAATTTTCAACGATCGTTAAAAGGATAAAAATACTAATGTTCTTCGTTTCACGCTCTTTCGAAATTCTGTTTAGCGCAGATCGCGTTTCTCTAGATTTTTCAAAGCTGCTTTTGGAATTAAGTAATCGCGAGGATTTTAGGAAGCTCCGTCCACGAGAGTCAGTCGGCGGAGCTTCCTACTAGAGCGCTTGGAACACCTCAGACGCGAATTGTAGGAACTGTTCAATAAGTTTTGCGCCTTAGTACGCTCCTGGGTTTTTTCAGAAACCTCTCAAAATCGGTCGTCGTAAGCACTTAACACGTTAAACTAACAGTATCGAATTTACGAAACGATTTATTGTATGTAATTCGATCGATATTAAATAATAGTCACGCTATTTCAAAAGATTTGATTGAAACAGAAGAACAATTCTCATTTGAAAGTCCTTAAATAGTTTCTGCATTTAAAGTTTGACAAAGAGTGGCAAGAAAAGTTGTCACGTTAATTCCGAAGCCTGTTTTAAACGATGTATCAAAGCTGCGAAGAGCTATCGAGTGAACATTGTAAAACGTGAGTAATTTCAATCATCAAGAGCCCAGAGGACCGTTCAAAGTTACGTTAATCCTCCGCGTCCTTAATTAATGTCTGGGAAACATTCCATGATTGTTTAAATAACACTCCCGTCGACGGCAAGCATGTTTAACAATAACCGAAGCACAAACGCGCAGTCCTTCAAACGAAATTACATTTAATTACCAACTCGTTCGTGCCATCATTTTAATGAAAGCCGAGGCTCAAAGTACCTCGTTCTAAAATTAATTAATCCCGCGACAGTCGGGGGACGTAAAAATATTAAAATCCAATAAAACCCTGTCGCACAGAATCCTGATTACCAAAATCCCCTCGGTCAAAGTATCGACAGTACCGCAAAAAAAAATATCTGTCTGCCACAAAGCCGCTGATTCTCGAAAAAAATCGCTTTCATCCGCGTGATCCAATTGATCGATCTAAAATGGTTCGTAACCGAAAAAAGTCACGTTGTTTCATTGATTTCATTGCATTTTTTAACACTTCGAAATTCATTTTTATCGACAATAAATTTTCTTTTTAAATATTGGACAAGGCGACTTTGACTTTTTGGAAAAATTAAGCTAATCAAATTTTACTTTCAAATTTACCAAAATATCCAGCAGTTATTCTGCAATTCCAAACAACTGCAATTTCTTCACAATTTCTTTCTCAGATCTTGCAGCAAACTAATTGCCCTCGAAAAGGCGAAAGACTGCTACATTTCTAATCGTTCCATGATTTTCTAACTCTTTAAAATATTATGAAATACAATTTTTAATATTTTCTGCACGTATCGAATTAACTGCAATAACTTCTCAAACGAAGTCAACGTGGTTTGGTACTTTATTAACCCTTTGCACTTGAGTGGTGACTCTGAAGCACCAGTAAAAATTGTCATACCATATTCAAAACAGTTGCGATATTATTAAATTCGTCTGTATTCTGTAAATTGTTGAAAATTCAACTGTTGTCTGAGGAAACACGTTCAACCCTTAGCACTGCAATGGCGTCTCTGAGGCGACACTAAAAATTGTCATACTACTATTCAAAACAGCGTCTACATCGCTATGTTTGCATTTAAAAATTCGATGAATGTTAAAGGTTCTGCAGGAACGAGTAATAGTAGTAAAATTGATATGCACGAAAGGGAATGAGCCATGTATAATGAAATTATTCTAGCTCCTATAAAATATTTCGATTTAGGAATTAAAATTGCTTGGAGTGCAAAGGGTTAATATGGGGTGCACAAAATTACGATTTAGTTATCAAACACCTCATTCCAAAATTATTAAAGTTAAAGTATAAAGAAAGAAATAATTAATAAATAAATAAAGAAATATTTCGTCATACACGAACTACTACTAGACTGCTCATGACGATATTTTTCGCCATGGAAATTTGCCGTAATATTTTGAACACATTACATTTTATGTAATTCTTATTCAAGTAAATCAATTATATAAGTTTACAATTATATATAAACAATAAGTATTAGAAAAAGAAAAAAGTCCCCATTGTGAAACGAGTCGAACAAAAGCTTATTCCCCGGTTAACAGGTTAAGGAGAATTATAATTTAGTTATCAAAAACTTCATTCCAATGTGCCGTACAGAGAAACTACCCCACGCGAAATTCAACCGTGCCTAAGAGGTTCAAGTTTTATCGCGAATCGATCGAAACCGAGCGAGACAACGAAGACCCGATCGGCTGGGCCGATGCTTTATCAGACCGTAAAAACAAAGTCTGCCTGAAACTCTGGCAAACGGGTACGCGATTACGAGCGTCGAGCGTTTAAGCCGGCGGGAAGGTGTGGAGGGATGAAAAATCGGGATTCGAGACGTTAGAGGAAAGAAATTAACCGTCCGTTCGGCCGCGTCTCGAACGCGGCACAGGTGACCAGAAAATCGCAGCCACGTGATTACGACTGTAGCTTCTTTTCATCGGGCCGGCTGATCCGCGTTTGGTATTAGCCGTAAGCCGCTTTGCGTGGGCGTTTGACAAAGACGAGCGTAGAGGGAGCGACGACGCGAAGGGAGGAAACCGGCCGTAGAGCGAGGGTAACGCGGAAGCGAAAAAAAAAAAGAAAAAGAAAAAAGAAAAAGGGAGCACGACGAATGGAACAAGGGTGGAGGGTTGCTGAAACGACCTGTAGTAGGGTGAATGGGGAT
>CM052092.1:5199716-5211601 GCA_028453745.1 Agapostemon virescens
TTTCTGCCATAATTGTCGAAAAGATCTCCACCGTAATTGTAAAAATTAAATTCTATCAGATTGAATATTTCCATCTTATATTTTACCGAGATAATCATTTTGCAATGGCGTCATTCTAAATTCAGATTAAAAGATACGTATTTAAAATAACTATTTGTCTACGCAATTATTATCTTAAGATATCCATCTCCCAAATTTTATGTTACAGCCTTGTAGCAACGTCCTGTCGCGAACAGGTAACGCCCACAGTCTTGCAGTGCAATATTCCTTCCAGAATTGTCGAAAAGATCTTCATCGTAATTATAAAAATTTAATTCTATCAAATTGAATACTTCCATTTTATATTTTACCTAGATATTCATTTTGCAATAGCATCCTTCTAAATTCAAACTAAAAGATACGTATTTAAAATAACTGTTTGTCTATGCAATTACTATTTTAAAAAATTTATTTGCCTCTTGCATTCATTTGCACTATGTGTCACAGTCTCGTATCAATTTCTTGTCGTAAATAAGAAACGCCCACAGTCTTGCAATCCAGTATTCTTTCTCTGTAAGTGTCGAAACAATCTCCACCCTTATTGTCATAATTATATCTTACCTACTATTGGAGAACTATATTGGGGATCTATTAGGGAAACTATTGGGGATCGGATTAATTCAAGTTAAACACGCTGGACGTATCGGCGAGACATACGCTAATGCAAACGAAGCAATAAACTGCAACTTTTCTAATTATTTACAATTTTGTCGTCTTTGAATGTCTTTACAATTTTTTTAAAATTGTAAAGTACAATATTTAACATTTTCTCTAGAGTGCGAATAAATTGCAGTTTCTTGAACATTTTCATTTAAAATCGACTAGTAAAATTGTTTTAACTTCTTAATAATAAACTATAAGTCGTTTTCAAGAGTGGCTTAAACGTCACCGACTCGTTTTCGCAAAAAGAATGTATCAAGCTCATAGATTCGTGACTTTAATTGCAGAAAGAAAGTAAGTGTCGCGCGATGTTAGGGCGGCGCGTGTGCCCCGGTGTTCAGGGCACCTTTTCAATAAGCACGATCATTAAGAGGTTAATCCCTTCGTCGCCCTTATCATCCTAATTGCCAGTGCCTTGTCGTCACGCTTCATGATTTAGACACAGAACGCCATTGTCCTCCCCTGTGCATGACGTAATCGTTATCTTTTAAGAACGAAGGGGTTCAGGGTCGTGATTATGCCTAGCGGGGGCAACGCTGATAGATCGTGTGTCCCAGGGGTGTAAAACACTCTCCCTCGAGAAGGGCGCAAGTGGCTTCAACGGGTGAACAAGCATGATGCTGGGATCGAGCCTAAAGCGACTATCTAGATTCGCCAACCCTTTAATTACACCCTCCGCGAACGAATTCTTTTAATCTCCCACCAAGGAAACGAACTTTATCCAAACATCGAAAATCTGGCAAATGCTACTCGCCAGACTTTAGCACTAACACGGGAATTTATTCAGATGTGAAAATCCGATTTTAATAAAACTTATGGGAACTTAAAGTTCTTTGAAAAATATTTTACACGTATTTTTTTTATCGGCAATCATCCATTTTGAAGGGGTGAAAGCAGCCCTCAAAGTTAGGGGTCAAAACCATATTTTTTGAAATATCTCGGAAACCTGAGATCGAAAAAATTGGAATTTTTCTTTAAATTGTGTGTTTTTCAGTGGGAAATGTAGTCGCGCAGGAAAATTTTAACAAAAGTCCAGATTAGTTGCAAGATACGGAAACAGCATAAACATTTCTAAAAATCCGCGTTGTTACTGTGTATGCGAAATAACAAAAATAACTGCGTTCGATGTCGACGCGAAATTCTCGCGTGATCTAAAAAGTTTAAAAATCAACGTTTGTGATTTTTGCGCAGGTACATCTTGCGCGAGATCGATATCTGCTAATTACCGAAGCTACGGCCAAACAGGACGAACAACCGCGGTATTTACAAATAATTCGTAATTCGATGAATTTCCCTATGATTGTATATTCCCCGTTTAATTTACGAGCGAACCAACGGGAAAATACCGGGGAGAGGTACATTGTCGTGCAAAAGTTTACGAGAACATTTTAAAACACGGCAATTTTGTTTTAAATTAGCTCCAATGGCTTGAGTTGTTTTAAGATGTCGGGAGTACTAATGTGTCAGCTAATTTATAAAATAAAATTTATTCCGATAACTCTACTCATGTTTTGACAAAGCCTAAATAAATATTTTCTTCTATATTGTAAAAATTATCACCAAAAATTAAACTTATATTAAATTCCCCTTTTATTTTATCGTACCTTTTTAATTAATTCTGCTTCCCTCAAATTTGTGACTCTTTAACTTATTCTAATAACTCTACTGATGTTTAGAAATCCTAAATAAATTTTTCTTCTACTTTGTAAAAATTATCCTCAAAAATTAAACTGATATTACATTCCCCTGTATTTATGCAAGCTTGTTTTATGGTATCTATTTTAATTAATTCTGCTACCCTTTAATTCGTGAATTTTGAATCTATTCTAATACCTCTACTGACAATTTGAAAGTCCTAATAAATATTCCCTCCTGCTTTGTAAAAATTATCCCCAAAAATTAAACTTCTATTAAATTCCCCTTTTATTTTATGGTACCTTTTTAATTAATTCTACTACCCTTAAAGTGAATCTTAAACTTATATGAATAACTCTGCGTTTTGAAAACCCCCTCAATCGATTTTTTCGAAGCTTTATATATGCATTCAACTTCTTCACATACAGAAAAAGCATATTTGAAAATTTCATTGCAGACGTAGTTGAAAAACGTTATAAATCATTACTTTCTCTTTGCAATTTCGACCAACAGTAATTATTAATCAATCTTTCTCTGTCAAGTACTTAGTAAACTAATCCTTCTAATAACTAAAAATTAATCAAACAATTTGAACCAATTTTTAAAAAGTTAGCCATTTTTAAAGGTTGCCCGGATACTTTTGCACGCCACTGTATATTCTAGCAGGGAGACCGATTCCCGGGCCGAACCACTGCCAATAACTCTGGACAGTTTTCGTCTACGATATTATTTCACTGTATTTACGTCATCCAATTTCCCCCTGGTTCTAAACCCTGTTATACCGCTGACGATATAATGTCGGATTAATATACAAATTGCGGAGGAGGCAGGAATGCTCCTGTCAGTGACAGAGGTGAGGGCGGAGGGCAGCAGGGGAGGGAGAGGAGGATGCAATTGAGAAAATTGCTGGGATATCGGTTTCACCCTCGTATCACTCGGGGATGCTGGATGCGAAATGCAGGGTAACTGAGGAATCTTCCGGTCTAACGCCGGCTGACGCAGCTGCTTGCCACCGAAATACAGTAATGCCTCGATAGATGCGAGAACTGCGGGACCAGGATGTCACTTGTATAATGTACAATCCCTATTCCTTGGTCTCTTGTCGCTGGAACGCAGAGAACCGTTTCTCGACTAGACAAAACATTGCCGCGATACTAATTAAACATCGAAACCTATTAATTCCCAACGGGAACGAGCAGATGCAATTTACTGCAAGAAAGAAATTTTCAAAAATCCCAGAACCTCCATATAGAACTTTTACCTTACTAAAATTATTAACTAAACAAAGAATTTTACTACGATGATTCCTAGTCTTCCATTTAACGAACAACACTTTTATTTTGCAACATTCACAGCCCAGTTTTAATTTGTTCGTTTCGACTTGCTTGGGACGTTATTCTGAGTAAAATAATTCCAAACATGACACAATTTGGACTTGAATTGAGTCCGTGGTAAAGGAGAACCTCGATTATCGGAACTGTTCATTGGAACATCCGACAGTGCGAACTTTTACTGATTTGTTCAAGAAATTGCACTGTATCGAACTGTTCCACTTACGAAGAAAGAATAATTCGGATAACAAATAAAAAAAAAATAATTGTGCGAAATTTGGACTCTTTTTGATCGGTAAAATATCACAAGTACGTTGGCAAACGTTTCGCGGTTGAGATAATTGAAAATACGAAAAATCGCGTTATCGGATTTGTATTCTGAAGCGTTTCTCCACGGCGCGACGCCATCGAACGGCGCAACGTGCGTTCAAATCGATTTAAGGGCACATTCGACACCCTCGTCCCGCAATACCCTTTCCCGCGGATCTGTCGGGGATGATGATACGGCTAGGGAATTCTGCGGGAACCAAATTCAACGTTCGAACCTCCGTATAACCTCCTGGCGAATAAACGATTTTTACTATAATTTTCGAGCAGACGCCGAGATATTACAACTGATGCGTGGAAAATGTGGTGTTCGATGTTGGAAAGTGATCCTGCGGATTCGTATCCGCATACTTTACTCGAACACCCTCTACGTAATTGAATTGTTTCAGGATCAGGATGGAAAGTGAATATTTAATAAATGCGAATCGCGATTTTCCGAAACGCTCTGGAACCGATCAAGAAGTTTACCGATCTGGCGGTTATCATATGCTAGAAAGTGGCAGCTACTTGAAACCACCGTACAGATTCCCCTCGAAACTACCCTCCTCTATTCCGCTATCAGCGGTATTCCATCGGAAAAGTTCCGCAATTCATCGGATTTATTGCCGTCCTACCCACTCGCAGCTGACTTTCAAATTTACTAGTGTAATCGGCCACTGTAAATGGTCCCCCAAGGTGTTTCGTCTCAATTTCATTTGAATATCGATCTTCCTCGACGACGATATCCGGGGTAAAATATAACAAGCGTTGCTATTCCGGTTGCGAACCTACCGCTTTACATTCCCTCGTCCATTAACAAAATTAGCAGAGCGTTAATGTCGGGCCGAGCGTTTCGGCAGGCTAAAATTACGAATTCGCAATTGCTGATTCTTTGCGACGGTATGAAAATTTGGTTACCTTTGGCAGAAACATATGTTTTAATAAAATGGTACTTCAACCCTCAACTACTACAGCGAACTATTAGCGATAATACTTTATGGTCCAAATTACGTTGACTTCAATTTTTATATAAGATACTTCGAAAGGGTACAAATTAAGGGTACGCTGAGGAAAAATATTTCTTAAAATCTGATTTCCTTTGGCAGAAGCAAGGGATCGAACAATCGAGTTAATTCGAAACAGCATTGGCGTAAAACATATGTTTTCATAAAATGCTACATCAACCCTCAACTATTACAGCGAACAATTAGCGATAATTCTTTATGGTCCAAGTTATGCTACCTTGACTTCAATTTTCGTATAAGATACTTCAAAAGGGTTTAAATTAAGGGTAGGCTGAGGAAGAATATTTTATATTTATTTTTATTTATTATAATATTTATTGTAATATTGTATTTTCCTCAGGAGAAAAAACATACGTACAATGGCGTTTAGACAATACATGCAATGGCAGACATAAAAATTTTGCATAGAAAAGAATGCGCGATGTAAATTAACCCTTTGTCGTACTATGACGAGTCAGACTCGTGTTGAAGATTTTAAATAAACTCTAACAAATATATAAAATTATATAACAAATAAAAATATATATAAATTGTCTTGTCTATTCTGTAACATTTTTAGCGACGATGTTCGAATAAGAGTCAGGGGGTTAAAAGGTCACCCTCACCGATGGACGAAGGAAATTTCAAATAAAGAAGATTCAGAGCAGCTACACTAATTCCATGGTAACATTTCGAACAGTGTATCAGAATTGCGAGGCATCGTGATGATTCAAAACGCGGATGGAGAATGTGTATCCGGCGTGAACGACGCCGGAAGATCGGCTCGAGCGAGTTCGAAGGAAGTCGGAAGCGTCGGAGAGCCGTGGCCCAATTCCGGGCGAACAATTTGACAGTGTAATTAACTGGTCCTCGAAATTTCCTGCTAGCGAATCAGTACGATACTCGCGGAACAACGGGAATCACGGGACGATGCGTTTGTGATTTACAAGCGAGCTAAACGGCCGATTAACGGCCGCGCGAACCGACCGCGTAGGATGATGCGTTAACAACGACGCGAAAGCGATTGGAAACGAGATTCGCGGAGGCCGACTCTGGATTCGAACGAGCGTAATCGAAATCACGAGTCAATAAAACACCCGCGAGAATCCCCCCCTGGTCAAGAGCATCGAATTCATCGGCGAGGCTGCCGAAGGGAGGGTGGTTTCTCTCCTAGCGCCGATTATTTCCGTGGGCTCGGTTTCAAGGGGTTGCACGCCGACGCTCGAATCAACCGAATTTCGACTGGACGGGGCTTAAGAAACAAAGGAACATTCAATTAAACCTGTTCAATGTCATTGGCGGTCGATTAACGCTAATTACTTCTCGCCCATTTCGCCGCCGGTGTACCGACTGCGAGTCGACAATGCCATCAGCATTTGTCTCGCTGATCACTGTTTAAACATTTTATCGCGTGCAATATGTATTTGCTTTGTGATACACAATTTAGCGGAAGAGAATTTTGTCTTTGAGAAACGACAAAGTGAATGTAAGTAATTTGACTGTGATGTCCTCTCCGTAAATGTCGTCTCTTCGAGTCTGCCTGGCGACAGTTATGGAAGAGGTACTAGATTCTTTCCAATGTGGCGAATGGAGAGGGGAAAGCGACTGAAGAAGAAAGACGGAGCTTAAGAAACAAAGGAACTTTCAAGCAATCTTGTTCTATGTAATTGGTGGTCGATTAACGCTGATTACTTCTTGCCAATTTCACTGTCAAAGTACCAATTCTACATTGGTAGCAGCATTTGTCTCGCTGATCACAGTTTAAACATTTTATCACGTGCAATATGCATTTGCTTTGTGATATACAATTTAGCGGAAGAGAATTTTGTCTTTGAGAAACGACAAAGTGTATGTAATTAATTTGACTACGATGTCCTCTCCGTAAATGTCGTATATTCGAGTCTGCCTAGCGACAGTTCTGGAAGAGGTACTAGATTCTTTCCAATGTGGCGAATGGAGAGGGGAAAGCGACTGAACAAGAAGGACAGGGCTTAAGAAATAAAGGAACTTTCAAGCAATCTTGTTCTAATTTAGCAAATTAATTTAAATGTCATATCCTCTCTGTAGATGTCGTGTCTTCGAGTCTGCTTAGCGACAATTCTGGAAGAGGTACTATAATCGTGTAGAAAGACGAACATAGTGAGGAAAGCGACTGAAAAGAAACTCGAGGGTTAAGAAATACCTGAAACTATTCCACGAGTGTAACTTATGGAAGAACACGTTTGTTACACAATTTTCTATTTCCTATATTCAAATAAAGTAAAGTCGCGTTAAATGTCACCACCTCGAATCCGAAACATTATACTTATCGCGTATAAGCATGACTCGAAATAACCTTCAAGGGTTACACTCCACAGTAGCAGAGACAATACTGTTGCAGTTATCTTGCAGTTATTCGAGCAGTGAACGTGTCGGCATCGACGAATTAGCATTTAACGCGACTTCATTGTACTTCTGCCCAAGTATTCCCGTGCTCAGTAGTTTATTTCAAACAATCTAAAGTTTCCCCGCGCCCTATCTGTGGCAACGTGCCGCAGGCAAATTTGTCAGAGACGTCACCGACATCTGCTTCACCTAGCAGAGGTACGATCACGCTAATAACCAAGCGTCCCGCCCCTAAACGCCGAAAAACCCGCACAATGGGTCCACCATCCTCCGAGATCGTCGAACCATGTCTCCGTGGCCTAAGGAACCCTCCGACCATGAAAATTCCTTTCCCTTCCGCTAAAGATCAATCCATTGGGTTGGCATTACGAAGAGACTCGACGCGGAAAGCCGCGTTCCAGTGGAATTATCGTCGGTCGAATCGCTAATTGGATAGCCAGGAATGGCTGGAGAGGACTCTCGATTTGCAGGCTTACTTTCGGGAGGGTCGTTCGACGAGAATGCCCGGCCAGCCCGGGTTAGAGTATTCGGCACAGGAATGGTGTCGAAGGATAGTCGCTGGAACACGATTAAGGCCTCCCAAACCCAATCCCCGTTGACGAGAAAATATTTTCCCTAGCCGGTCGGTAAACACGTCGACGCTTTCATGTCGACGAAGATTGGCCCCGGCTAACTTTCGGAAGACCGGCTGAGTCCAAAGTGAATCAATGGTGGTTGATTGGCCACGTCGCCGTGCCACGAGTCCCGGGTCTCGGCCAATTACACGGCCCGTCCTATAACTACAGGCCACAATGACACCCCGTGATTTAGCGAACCCCTAACTCGACAGGTTGTGTGCAACCTTCACTTTTCCACTCTTCGGCTCGCCCGGGATGGACCTTCGAATCCGCGACCCTGATCGTCCAATCAGAACCGAAATAATCTCCGTGTTTGAACAAGGAAACTGCGGCTCTTGGTGAACGCGACCCATGTAGCTATAAATTTTATAAACCGCTAAAAACAATTAACATTACTTTAGAAAAATCATTAAAATATATTTGTCAAACTTTTTAGCTATTCTTTTGACAGTTGTACCGAGGTATCTTTCGTCCTTTGCGAAAATATCGTATACAGCTTTGTTTTTGAGTTATTGAATAAAAACACGGACGAATCAGAGCGAAGCAGGGGGTGGTGCATGCCGGAGAAAAATGGCGGCTGATCTGGCAGAGCACGCTACGCTCTCCTAGTCCAGCCGCCATTCTTCTCGGTCTTGCTGTCGTAGACCAACCCACTCCGCGCTCTCATTGGTCCATATTTTTCGTTAATAACTCGAAAACCATGCGTCGAGTCGCGAATTGACAAAGGAGAAAGTCCCTTAGAACAATCCTAGCAGTCATAAACAGAAATAAATTCGTTGCATAACTCCTGGTGAATGCATTTTTGCAATTATCATTACGTCAGTATTGCAATGTACATTCTGAACGGAGTCTAATAACTATGTATTTCATTAATTTCCTTTACACAATATTCTATTTAATCGTTAACGTACGTCCACCGAACAACGCAAAAACGTACAATAATTATAAATTTCCTTCCCCTTCAGCAAATTATGAAGTACAAATAAATCCTGATCACTGCAACCGTAAAAAAAATCGCAAGAGGTAAAACATACGTGAATCCGCCGTTTTGACTGAAAGATGAATTTTATCCCTGACTGGCCGTGTATACCGACCAACGGAGTCGTGTAGATCGAGGGCAGAATGAAAACGAGGATCCGGAAACTAAATTACGAGTCGCACAGAGAAATCCAGGTAGAGATCGATATTTGTGCGGGGAGGAAATAAACGAGAAACGCCACTTGTCATTAACCGGTGCCATTTACAGCGCCCCGTCGAGAGACGCGAACGGCAATGTGCATCGGCTCCAAGTTTGCACTTCCGGGATCTGGCTCCCGTATCGCAACAATGCCGGCTCTTGCGCCGAAGAATTCGATACAGAGGCGTATCTTTCATCGAATTAAAGTTCGTTGCTATCATTGAATTTGTGAGGATTCCAGCTCGATCTTGGACTCTACCTCGTACGGATTCATAATTTGCTCGCTCCGTCAGTTATCCCTGACGTTTCGAAACGCTCCGGGAGAATCTGGTCTGTTATATTCTTCGTAATAAAATCGCAGATTATTTAACGCGAGGGAAGACGAGAGTGAGAAATCCAGAAAGAGAGATAGAAAGGGAGAGAGAGAGAGAGAGAGAGAGTTTCAACTGTAATTCCATAATCCGTTTTAGAAACAACAATGGCGACACGGAGTTCCAGATTCCAGTACGTTCGTCACTCTCGGGGAAACTAATTTTACATACTCCGTTACCATTGTGCTTGCACACGCGTGTACCTCGCGTACGTGTGCATGCGGAGTGCATACAGTGTGCATATAGTGTGCGCACAGAGTCTGCATACAGTGTGCACACAGTGTGTAGTTCCGCTGAAACTCTACCTTAACGCTCATCATCATGCGCCGCGAGGTAATAGATAGCCGCTCGTTTTGCGGTAACCCGTTAAAGTCCGCACGATAATGAAATCACTGGCCGCTGCTTTGTTTTGCATCGAATAAAATAGAAGCAACACGGTCCCGTGTCGCTGTTTAGACGAGCGACGCGCTCGACAAACCGCCGAAATTGAAAACGCTGCCATTAACAGGCTGAATTAATTTTCGGCCGAAACAAATTAAATCACCGACGCTCCTCCTTTTCGGGTACACCCTGTTATCAATCCTTAACGTATGCTGCACTTTCTCTTGACCTTCCGTTTTATTTCAAGACGTTTCGAAAATCGAGCAACTTTACTTTCTTCTCGTCTAATTTTTTCTTTCCAATTTTATTAACCCTTTGCACTCGAAGCAATTTTACTACAAAATCGAAACAATATTTTTACCTATAATAGCTCCACTGTACATAGTTCATTTCCTTTCGTTCACACAAAATTAATTACTATGACTCGTACTTAGAATATTAACATTTTTATCGATTTCTCAACTGCAAACCTACCTACGTAAAAATTGTTTAAATAATAGCATGGTAAGTTTTAGCGTTGTCTTAGAGGCGCCATTCGAGTGCAAAGGTTTAAAAGTGATGGTAAATAAAGAAAAGAATATTAATCCTTCACAACTCGAATGGCGACTCTGAGGCGCCAGTAAAAATTGTTTAAAACAATTTCTACATCGCTATGCTCGTATCTACGAAATTTGTAATAATTAATTATTGTAAGGACGAGTAATAGTAAAATTATCCACGTGCATTACACGAAATACACTGTGTGAAATGAAGATATTCTAAGTCAGAAGAATGTCTAGGTTTTCGAGGTGCAAAGGGTTAACACGTTCCGTGGGCATATACGACCCCCGTTTCCTATTCGTTTCACTTGCTGTTTACATTGAAAAGCGAAGAACTTTTTAAAAATTTATTGAAGAATCAAATATAGCAATTATATTGCTTGGTAATTTAATGTATATTAAAATCTACAGTCTTTCCTTTCTAATTATGGTGTTGTACTATTGAAAAATTGTAAGGCATACGTACATCACAAATCTTATATAATTGTAAAAGTATGGATCGCATAAGTTCCTCGCGGTCTGATTGGAAAGTCCAAAAAATGGTCCGGCACGTTTTGAGAAAATACAAAAATGTAATACAAAGTTATACGCTCTTATCCGTCTCGATCGCGCTGTATCTTATAATGTAAATAATTGTATCAAACAGTGTCACAAGGAAAGAAGTGAAAAGTGCAACGCAAATTTTGATTTTTCTATGAACGACGAGTGTTCTATTTTAGCGGAAAAATCCGAGCCGGACGATACCGATTTGGAAGAAGAGAAAGAACGTGTATTCCGTATAAACGGAGAACATTTGTTGCTCGCTATCTCGCGAGCATAATCTCGTTTGACGAGGAGCAAAGCACCGAGAAGTCTGCCGAGTCTACCAAAACTTCGCTTGTTCGTGCAACTGCGCGCCGCAAATGTTTATTACCGGCAACTATTCCGTTCCGAAGCCCGTTCCCTGAACTTTCCGCGATGATTACAAAAGTTAAGGGGGCCGTTCTCGCTGACAGACACAAGCTTCGCGCACTTCCGCCACAGCCGTAAGAATTGAACGACGGAGCAGCAGCGCCCGAAAGGAGGTGCAAGCAACGTGAAACTGCGAAAAATTCTTTCGCCGTGACACAAGCGTGGCCCAGTGCGACGCGCCGGAAACCTTTCATTGTCGACAATTTAGACAATTCGTCGCTGACAGGTCGGATTTGCTACGAGCCCCGCTAATTCCTGGTGTTAACATACACTTCGATGATATAATTGGATTTTTCACATCGCCCCTAATCCCGTTACTTTCGATCTCCACCGAGGCATGGGCGAATTCAACATTTTTCCCCGGGAAAACTGTAATGTCGCGATAAATGCCGCGTCTTGTAATTTAGAACGTTATGCGGTAAACGATTTTATGCGTTTGTGACTGAAACGAATACATCAATTGAGAAAACGTTTGAAGATTATTAAAAG
>CM052092.1:5212101-5222202 GCA_028453745.1 Agapostemon virescens
AAATCAAGTCCACAAACAGGAGTAACATTATATTGTTCAACCCAATCATTTTGCCACTTCTGAACAGTTAGAGTGTTCTTCTTCTCTTTATAATTCGTTGCTTTTTGAAAGGTGTTTCACATTGAATTTTAGGACACGAGCGTGTTTCTGCAGCCGAAGGAATAAAAGAAGAAACGGTTTTGCCAAACGCGTGTATTTTACAGCACAAAAAGTGAACCTAACCGTCGTTCACAGCTGTTCGGTTGCTTCAATGGCTAGTAATAACAGAGTGATTAAACGACGACTGTGTTATTCCGGATCAACGTTGACCCGGACTCCGTCGCTGTAGAATTAAAAAGCCGTATCGCCTGATACTGCAACTATTTACAAAACTGCATCGGTACACGTTGGAAGTTCTCGCTTATTGTAAAGCAAAATATTAATCTCGTTTAGTACGTTTATATGCGTACAGAAGAATCATAGTGATTGTTAGAATAAATGTTTAGGTTACCTAAACCTTCGTCCATAGTTCGGTTTTGTCGTTCTGCGTGTCACGGTCGGAAAAGGAATTATAAATAAATGAATAATGGTGTATATCGCAAATCTAAACGCAAATCTTCGACCAACGACTGCAAAGATTATAAAATTATTCAGAATGCAACGGAAGAATCGATTTACGTAAACGAGAGCGCACGGAATAGTATTAAAAAAGCGAGTGCGTCAGCATTTTGCGACTCCCATAAATTCAGAAAACTAGTTAAACGATGGAAAACGATTTCCCTGTACATTTCCGTTTTCCATCGTCGACAACAGCCGCGCAATAATTCCGCTCAGTTTTTGAAACGCGTGCATCGCTAGGTGAGATAACTTTGCTCGGAATGAAAGCTAATTGTTTGCTAATTAGAGAGTAGAAATTATCATGGCTCGACACTGAACTTCGAGATAAGCCGTGAGTCACTATCGGTTTCATCCTTTAATTTTCCGCTAGTAGCAATTTCATTTCGACGACATCCATTTCTGTTTGGCGATAGCACAACGGAACGAGCGGGGCGATTAAAAAAAAAAAAAGAAAAATGAAACGATAGGAGAAAGGTGCATTCTTTTTGAACGGTGAACCGTTTGTCAGAATTTATTCCGACTCGGCTGTTCGCAGCATCGTAATTCAAGCTGCAAGAGAGGATATCCATTGTCGGCGGAGAAAGATATCAGTGACAGTGAGTTTAGGTACTTAGTCGCGAGTCGCGTATCAAAAGGGGGAAGCCATTCGAAGGCCCGGCGATGGGTATTGTCCGTAAACGTGCCTTTTGTATTCCAATTGAACCTCGAATGGATCATCTGCGTCGCGGGAAAAGTACGTCGCATTCCGTGGATCCTTTTGTTTAAGAGACACAGCCGTACAGTCGAGGGAGGGGGAGACACCAGCAAAATATATCCTGGACCTTCGAACGCGGGGAGAGCATCCTCCGCCATCGCATCAAATTTTTTCACAGAGGATTCGCCATTGTGCCAGAGAAACACACCGTTGTCGCGATAATTGCTACGACTCCGGGCATGAAACGTTGCACTCATCGCGTACCCGCAGGATCGCTCGAGATTCCTTTACCTTCGTCGGATAAACCTTGTTTATTATTTTTACTATCTTTTTCGTTCGTCACATTTCTCTTAGGGGACATATTCAGATGCGAAAATCCGATTTTGATGAAATTTATGGGAGCTTATAGATTTTTTTATAACAAAAGTTGTTTTGTTAACATTTTTGTACGCGACTACATTTCCCATTGAAAAACACACAATTTAAAAGAAATTTCAAATTTTTTCGACCTCTGGTTTCCGAGATATCTAAAAAAAATACCCGACTTTGAGGGCTGTTTTCACCCCTCCAAAGTGGATGGTTGCCGATAAAATAAAAACACGTGTTAAGTATTTTTCAAAGAACTATAAGCTCCCATAATTTTCATCAAAATCACAGCAAACGCGATTCAATTTGGATCATATTTATATTATATATTATATTATAATATAATTTTAACTGAATATAAATGTTTTGCCTTCCTTTTTCGATGAAGTCACCCTACACTTTCTTAGCATCTATATTCAAGCATTAAACTAAATATAATTTCTAAAAATTAGGCAGAAAAAGAGGGGAGCGTTTCGTCCTAGACCTGCTATGTAGCCTTACTGATAGGTTCTTTAACCCCTTGACCTGCAATTTATTTTATAATAACAGTAACTAGATTTTCTTTGTTTTCCGCAAAATGGCAAAAAGAAAAGACATATTTCGTAGTTACTGCGTGCCCAGTTATTCTCACGATCAACAATTAAATAAAATGTTATTTCCGTTTAAGGAAAATTAAGGAAATACATGTTTAGAAGATTCAGTTCGAAATTTTGATCAGGAGTTTGACTCGTTGCAGGGCAAGGGGTTAACAGGCCCTGCTTTAGACGCAGAGATATCGAAGGCGGATCAGGTACTAGCGAGAAAGTCTCTCCTATTGTCCCTCTTCTGGTCAACGCAGAAATTAAAGCGCCGCCACATAACTGAATAGGCAATCTAAATTTTCTTGCCTTTTCTGTAACCCTTTCGGCAAAGAAAATCTTACACGATGCATCACGATCGACTAGCGTGTATTGTTTTCTGAAAACGACGATACTTAATTCATTTGGAACCGCAAAAAGTAAATATTCCTTTTCTTCTATCGTGAAACGTACGATGCAGTTTTAATTTCCCGAAACCGTAAGATAGATCGCAGTGCAAGCGGTTAAGGGAATAGAAAATGTTCCGAGTCTTGAGACTCGGAGGGGATTTTTATCAAGGTATAAAATGTTTCGCGGAAGTTCATTGGATTCGGTACGTTTCAGAAAGTTGGATGTAAAAGGAGCGGTGTGTTAAAGGAATACAAAATGTCCCGAGTTTCTTCGAAATACACGGGTTAGCCGTCGAACGCAGGAGAAATCTGCGGTGGAACGAATGCGTTTCTTAAATATTAAATATAAAAAGAATTAGTCCGCACACGCTCAACGAATACGGAATACACCGAGAACCTGAGTACCAGATGTTCGCTTTTGTGAACCGAATGCAAAGCAGACTGAAATTTTAAATGCAATAAGGGTGCGTTTGAATTTCAAAATGCAAAAATCGTATCAAGATAGTTTAAAATATTCACAGTCGGGCGGGGGAGGGGCAGGGGGCAGGAGGGAAGGAAATCAATGCGACGGAAGCAAAGCTCGGCGAGAGAAAAAAGGAAAGAAAACGAAAAAGAAAATAAAGAATTCCCAGGAACGGACGATATTAGAATCTCCAGGGGAACTTAATACGTACTCCGGTGGCCGTAGAGATGAGTCTACTCCGGTAGAACGTATAAAAATACACATGATACGAAATCTTGCGTTTTCAGGCCGCGCATTCTGACCTCTCTAAATATAATCCTCATCGATAAAGTTGAATCTCAGCCGGGCTAAATTAATTTCGACCAACAACGATCTTTCGAAAAAGAATGACACGACGATCGTTCTTTTTTCCCGTCAGCGGGGCCGGGAGTTATTAAAAAATTGTTCGATTCCTAGAAAGAAGCGCGGCCCCGATGTAAATTTAGACGAATATTTTCAGCCGCGTGGATACCCCGAGTGAAACAAATGCATCAGATAATCATTCCGCGTAATAAAGCTTACCGATATCGACATTACACAAATACCTAAGCCAAGCATCGCGCTGTAACGTTCAAAAATCATTTTCACGCTCTCTATTTTAGTTTTCCCGGCGAATTCAAATTATCGTGAAACTATGGACCAGAAAACTACTTAATATTTTTATTCAGACACGGTTTTCAAAGATTTGCGATTAAAAATATGTCTCTTTTGAATAATTCCAACAATTGCAGGGAACGTTTTTGGGACAGTTCAAGGGGTTAATCTCAATCTCTGCGGAGTCGAATCGTCAAACTCGCGTCTCCGTGGAAAAAGAAGAAGCCGAGGAGCAGCGGAACGAGGATCGAAGCATGATTGCTGGGCGACGAAAGAAAATGAGCTTCGGCTCGCGTTTTAACGCGTGTAATAAAACGGCGATAACGACGCGGCGCGAACGTGTATTTAGGAATCACGATCGGGGAATGAGCGAAGCGAGAAATTAAGCATTACGGGAAATGGAGGTCCACCGACGCGCAGCACGCGTTCTCACCGATAATAAAATTAGTCGGTTCATAACCGTTCGATGCTTCCTTATCTTTAACTCGTTACCGTCCCTTTGTGTTACCGCCGCGTTGCAACGTTCGTATGGGCCGCGCTCACGTAACGTGCACACTTTTGCAAGCTGTAATGTTCACCTTCGTTTTTTCCTTTTTCGTCACGGCACTACGAGCGTAGATTAGATTTAACCTGCTCGTTGTCTTTGCCACGGAACGGCCTCGTCGTGGAAAAATTCACGCCACTCGTTTCCAAACGGACGCGAAACAATTTAGACCTCGTCTTCAACGTTACTTGAAAAACTCCTTCGTTACGCGAAACCGCCCGCAAGAGGATGGTTAATCCTTTAACTTTACCCTTAATTCTTAACCCTTTGCACTCGAACGGCGATTCGGAGGCACCAGTCAAAATTGCCATTGTTTAACGCGTTAAGCGCAACGGCAGAACGGAAACTTTAGCGGTTACTTAAATAAATTTTGGCTTTCTTAACTTATGAAATTACGTTCTATTAACCCTTTGAGGACGAATGTCGCCATATTAACGACACCAGATCATAATTTAATCATTGTATTATCATGATATCAGTATATATTTTTATGTTCACTCAGAACTTAAAACATTAATACAAGATTTAACTTTCTGTTAATAAATTCATAAATGTACTTAAATAAGGGAAAATCGGAGTGGCGCTTAACACTTTACTGACCGGCAATTTTACACAGAAATTATGCCATGTCACCGGCTATTATTTGGTAATTGAATATGGAAGTAAAGTTAAACATTCTAAATAAACTCCAATAAATATTATTTATACTGAATGAAATGAACTTTATTTAAAATGAAATAGATAATGCAAGTGAAATGTGTGTTTTTTATAGGCAACCATCCACTTTGAAGGGGTGAAAACAGCCCTTAAAGTTGCGGTATTTTTGAGATATCTCATGAAAATTTTAACAAAAGTTTATCGTTTAAACAATAAAGCTATAAGCTCCCATAAGTTTTATCAAAATCAGATTTTCGCATCTGAGTATGTTCCCTTGTTAGGCTATCTTTCGGGTCGAAATTGATGCAAGGATTCGATGTGTACACGAAAAATATTATTAGCATAATATATAAGATGCATTTGTAAAACTTTGCAAAAATATAAAAATCGTATTAATTCTTTCAACGTCAGTTCAAAAATATACTTTTCTTTGGGAGATATTTAAAATAACGATTCCAAATATGAGACGTCGATCGAGAGCATGTGAATTGAGTTTAATTTATGGTTTTAATTGAATTTCAACTAATTAACGGCTTTAAATACTCTGACGAACGAAGTCGACTACTTCGCGAATCTCAAATATGTATCTCTAACAGAACTGAATAAATGAGATTGCTGAACTTAGATCTTTGATTATTATAATTTCAGTAATTCCTGGTAATATGTCTTACTACAGCAGAATCTAAAATACTTCACAGAAGCTTATGAATAGACTGTGTGGATCTGTATGCAAGTTTCTATTTTTATAAATCCGTTTAAAAGAAACAAATTATTTCGAATGACTGAAAGGTTCTTTGTAACTAGACTACGGATTTTATACATTTATGAGAAAAATGAATGGATAGAATATTAAATAGCGAAGAGATTAAAAAATTAAATTCGTATTGTTTTCAACGAACTAAAATTATCAAAAAGAGAAAGGACTCTTCGCTCAGCGCTGTTTCTTATGATTAATGCACGGAATATTTATTTTGCACGATTCCTGACAATTAAACGGCGGATTATATGCATTGAATAGATAAAATTTAACATAGCTTCCTGAAATTAACCTTTCGCGCTCCGAGCAATTTTTATTCCAACATGGAGACATTTCTTGACCTGGAATAGTTCCATTATAAATGCTACAATTTTTACTGAATTTTAAAATGCAAACACAGTGACGTAAAAGTTCTTTTAAATAATATTATAGCAAGTTTTAGTGTCGCCCGAAAGGAGCCATTGCGTGCGAAGGGCTAATGAAAAGAGAAAGAACTTCTCGCTCATCCCTATTCCCTGCAATGTATGCCACAGAATGTAGCATAAAGAAGACATCTACCAGAAGCAAATAAAAAATGCGAATTCCATGAATGCGTGAAGATCCGCAGGCTATTTATGAATGAAGTACGTCTATTAAAAAATAGAAGACGGTTGAATGAAATTCTATAAATAAATTCTCGTTTGAAAATATAATTAGCAAGAAAACAAGGCTGAACGTTGCGCGTTGATATTTCTTCTTTGCGTGCTCTTCTTCTTTTTTTTTTTCTAGCCGGATGCACCGTAGACGGATGCGTTTTCTTAGCTGAATTCTTACGGTCTCGATCATTAATCGACGGTAAAATTTATCTAGAAAAGACGGCGCGGTTTTCGTGACTCTGGCAATTTTCCACTGATAATAGGGTGCCGTTAATATTAGGGTGCACCTGGGCTCGGAAAATGTTGCTTGTCTGCCCCGTGCGGCATGAAGCGTGTACCCATTCGTTCTATTTCGAGGATATTGATCGGCTTTCATGCCATATGAGAATATAAGGTTTCGAGGGAAAGTTAAATCGTTGCCTTACGCTCGACCTTAATATCTTTAACCATGATCACTATAAACTTTCTCAGGAATCTGCGTCCTCATCTCTCGGGCTGCTCCGGCCCGTTCCCGTGTGCAACCAGACGAGCCAGCTCTCTAGTCGTGACTATAACGCTCTCCTTCGTAGTAAACATTTACCACGGAATCGTGACGTTTCTATTAGGCTAGCGGCGTCGGCACACCGCGCGGAACCTTTGCGCATAAGTTGCATGTGCAAATCGCCATTATTATTGCCGACTACGATCACAAAATGTACTCATCCTCGTCGACGGAAAACTCCCCGACGGACGCGTCCATACTTCCTCCGATTTCGGTTTCTGATCGATCGCAAAAATTGCATTCGCTTTTTTACGAATTCGTCTCTACTCTTTTGCACAATTATCGGGACGTTAGCGTAATTTTTGTAGGCGAAGTTTTACTACCAACAAATTTATTTTGCTCGATATTTTATTTCAGATTTTTATCGACTGCAAAATTTGAGCTATTCGGGATTTTCATTGACGGACATTGATTTATTCAGGTTGATTTGTGCAATTATGGGATCGCGAATGTTAGAACAATTTCTGTAGGCAAACTTCGCGTATCAAAAAGTCTGTTCTCCGCGATTTTTACTTCCGCTTTTTAGCGACTGCAAAAATTGAGATGTTCAGGATTTACATTGGCGGAAAATAATTTATTCAGGTTTATTTATGCAATTATGGGATCGCAAATATTAGAGCAATTTGTATAGGCAAGGTTTGACTACCAACAAGTCCGTTCTTCTCGATTTTTACTTCAGCTTTTTATCGACTACAAAAATTGAGCTGTTCGGGATTCATATTGATTTATTGAGGTTCATTTATGGAATTATGTGATCACGAATGTTAGAGAAATTTTTGTAAGCAAAGTTTTACTACTAACAAGTCTGTTCTTCTTGATTTTTACTTCAGCTTTTTATCGACCACAAAAATTGAGCTGTTCGGGATTCACATTGGCGGATATTGATTTATTGAGGTTGATTTCTGCAATTATGTGATCGCGAATGTTGGCGCAATTTCTGTATGCAAACTTTGTCTATCGCAAATCAATTATTCTCGATTTTTATAGATTTTTCCATCGTTATTTGTACAACTGCCAAACCGTCAGCACAATCCCTGTAGGCAAACTTTGCCTGCAACAAATCGATTCTTCGTAATTTGTAATTCAGCTTTTCATCAATTGCGTAAATTGTATTCACTTTTCACGGAAATTTTCTTCCTTATTTGTGCAATTATTAAATCGGGTAATATTAGTGTAATTTCTATGGCAAACTTTGCCCGCAACAAATTAATTCTTCTCGATTTATAATTCAGCTTCTCATCGATTGCAAAAATTGAATTCACGAATTTTTTCCTCTTTATTTGTGCAATTATCGAACCGTGAATGCTAGCGTAATTTCCATAGCCAAATTTTTAACGTTGAAACTACCACACATGAACGTCCGACCATTTACCAAAGAATGTATTATCAAAATCGCAAGAAATCTAAATAAGTTTATTTGTATAATGTTTATTAGTTAAAGTCAAAGTAGGTAGAAAACCTAAAATCTACGCTTTTCGATCATTTTTACCGAATTTTTATACGTAAACCACAGATTCTATGCATCTATAATAAAAATAGTTAACGCGAACTGTTAAATAAATTACCATCAATTTGGAAATATCAGTGTATCAGTTTCAGCATATTAAAATCAGGAAGGAAGAAATTTATGTTTGATTTCTGTTCGTTCGAACGAACGGCGTTCCAATGATTGAATCCTTTGAAAGACAAGCCGAAATATATGTTACTCGATTAAGAGATAACGCATATCAAATAACGGGTGTATCGTGAACACACGGACTGTTGGGTCCACGTTTGCCAACGCGGCCACAAAAATACAATTTTCATAATTAAACAGCGCCCGGCCGATTTCAATTACTTTTACTTAAAACATTCCCTGTTCATCGTCGCATGATTCGCTTCGTTTAATTAATTTATCAAATCAATCGTTAAAACTGTTAAAATCGCGAGCATTTAAACAAATTAATATTGGACAGTCGGAAAGTTATTAAAAGATTTTTGTCCACTAGATGTTGTGTCATATGTCGGGCAACACTAATCAGATTGCGTCATACTGACGGGTATTTGACATTTCAGTCTACAAAGTGTCGAAAGTACTATTAGTGTGAAAATTAGTGAAATTTCTGAAAAAATTCGCTAAGTTTTGCAATTTTACTACGAAAAAAAGGCAAAAACGCTGCGCAAGCCCGGGAAAAAATTTATGGTGTTTACGTGGTCAAGATGCTTTATCGAATGCAACAGGATGTAGACGGTTTGCTTGCTTCCGTTCTGGAAATTTTGATATTAAAGGTGCACCTCGCTCTGGTCGACCAATCGCTGGAAAAGTCGACGAGATAATGCAAATGGTTGAGCAAGGTCGGCGTGTAAGCAGTCATGAGATTGCTAGGGAACTAAACATTCTAAATTCTTAAACTAAACAAAAAAAGCTCGATGTTTGGGTGCCTCACGATTTAACAGAGAAAATTTGATGGATCGAGTTTCCATCTGCGAATCATTGCTCAAACGTAATAAAATCGAACAATCTTTAAGCTTTGCGAGGTTTTGATGCATCCAGAAACTACCCTGATGGCAAGATGTTGAATTCAAAAAAGTACTGTGAAAATCACTTGGCCAAGATTTTAGCCGATAAACGATTATGGCTCTACCCCAAAAATGGCAAAAGGTCATAGACAGTAATGACCAATATATACTTGAATAAAATTAATTTTCGATAAAAGAAACATTTAATCGATTGAATCACCTCGTTTCAGATCATTTGCGTAGAACCCGCCGCTTTTAGGAATTTCAATTTTCATTGGAAAATTCGATAATTTGATGAATCGTTATGATTCGATGTAACGCGTTACCATTGACACTACTCGACGGTGGTTATTACAGCTACCCTAGCCTCTCGCGCCAAGTGTCAATAGCGCTTGTACCAACAGAACAGTCCATTACTACTTAAACTCCAATTGTACCGACGCGTGAACGATAACAGAGACAGACGACGAAAATCAATAATATTTTAGGAGGAAATTTCGCTGCGCGATGTTTGCATCGACGACAAAATAAATACGCATTCAATGGCAATGCCTCTGATCCTGCGGACCTAATAATACAAATGGCGCCCACGGTGTGTCTCGTTACGAGTACCCGACACTTTCGACGATCGAAAAACACCATCGTGACAATCGCAGCATGTTCTAACGCCGATAACTAAAACTCTAAAACTCTGAGAATTGAACAGTTCTCTCAACAAATATTCAACGTAGACTCAACGTATACCCTC
>CM052092.1:5267007-5288205 GCA_028453745.1 Agapostemon virescens
GATAGCGAGGATAATTATCTTGTACCTATTCGAGCAGTTAAAACGATTTTAACCTTTTGCACTCCAAGCAATTTTAATTCCAAAATCGAGATATTTTCTTTTATCTAGTATAGTTGCATTGTACATGGTTCATTTCTATATTTACATTAAACATCTTCTCCCTCTCCACATACAATTATAGCAATGTTACGATAAATGCCACCACCTCGGAACGTTCTGCAATGACACAGAACTCGCGGTCCCCCGAAGAGTATAGTTAGCGATAGCGAGGATAATTATCTTGTACCTATTCGAGCAGTTAAAACGATTTTAACCTTTTGCACTCCAAGCAATTTTAATTCCAAAATCGAGATATTTTCTTTTGTCTAGTATAGTTGCATTGTACACGGTTCATTCCTATAATTTTCATTAATAAACTTCTCCCTCTCCATATACAATTATAGCAATGTTAAGATAAATGCCACCACCTCGGAACGTTCTGCAATGACACAGAACTCGCGGTCCCCCAAAGAGTATAGTTAGCGATAGCGAGGATAATTATTTTGTAACTATTCGAGCAGTTAAAACGATTTTAACCTTTTGCACTCCAAGCAATTTTAATTCCAAAATCGAGATATTTTCTTTTATCAAGTATAGTTGCATTGCATCTTTTCCCTCTCCACATACAATTACAGCAATGTTACGATAAATGCCACCACCTGGGAACGTTCTGCAATAATACAGAACTCGCGAATCCGTTAAAACGATTTTAGCAAATTTTGATTTCCCGCGAAGATCTGGTTGAACAACGGTCAGCCCGAGGACTAGTTTGACAGAGGACGAGTATGGCCGTCGTCGATCGAAAGTTAGAGGTGGTCCAGCCCGTGAAAGGGTCCATCGGCCTGTGAAAATGCGTGCCACTTACACGGGAGCACGGATCCTCTTGGTTCTTCGAGGCGGCCACGAAATTCCTCGAGGCCACGAATTAGCAAGAAGCCATTCAGGCAGCCATAGCGCGAGCCATGGTGCCGAACTGGAAGGGCTCCACGGTCTGGCGATCGTAGCACGCGACACCATATGGTCTACTCCCGATACCCATGAGCCCCCATGCACAAACATGCCTTCGAAAGATACGAGCTTCGAGAGATCTTAACCGAAACGAACGACGCGGCCGACGAAGCGTCCAACCGAAAACCAGATAAGACCAAGAATTTCTTTCTTTTTTTTCTTCTTCTTTCTCCTTTTTTTTCTAACAATACTCCGAAGAAAAATGTCGAGAGATCCTCTCTGGCTTAGCTCTCTAGCTCGCCGTACGTGTGTCGGCATGTTATCGCTTGGCGCTCGAACTCCGAGTCGCCGTTGAAAACTGTCACACTATTATTTCACGCGACGTCTATGTCGCTACGTTCCCATCGACACGAGTAAGTATTTCCTAGTTCGTTCTCTTTCAAGATGCAGATACAGACAGACTTTTCTCGGTCCTCTCGGTGTAGAAAACATCATCGGTGAAAATGGTGGATAGGTCCCAAATGGACATAGCCAAAGCGCGTCGTCCGATTTCGTTTCGCTTAGCCTCTTCGCGAAAAAATGTACAACCGTCTCAAACCTTCATGAGTCTTGCAAAAAGGATAAGCGTGTGAAACGCCAATCGCCTACGCTAAATATCAATTTATAAATTGCAAAAGTTAACCCTTTGCGATAGTAATTTGAAATTGTTATTTAATTATTTCCTATGGTTGTTTTTGATGTTCGCACATATGGGTTTATCACCTAAATTGTTTTCAACAAACGCATATATCAGTTCCTCGGGCAAATTTATAGTTTAAGCAGAACGCATATTTGCAGCGGTAGTCCGTAAAGGGTTAGTTCGTTATCAAGTAGCGAACAACTGCTTTTAACGAAACTGATCGCTGCTTTTATTGAAACAGGCGAAACTATTGCGCACCGACAGTCAAAATGTAAATCCCAGCTTGTCAAAATTAACGCGTGATTTCTATGCGTTTCGAACATGGTTCAACTATTTCATTCGTCGAAGCGGTCGATTTTGCCAGCAACACTGGTCAGTTATTTGACAACAAAGTTTCTCGCTTTACATTGCAAACTGGTTACTTTCGGCTAACTTGCCGTATTCGGTGTCGTTAGACCTGTAACAATCGTTTTTACGCGGTGCCAGAGCGTACCAACGGAAGAAAGATTTCTGACCGGTTCCCGTTCGGTTGTAACCGATGCAAACAATTTTTCTTTCGCCTAAACGGCAGAATCTGGTGACGAGCGTGGCCGATTTCGACACTGGGAACAATAGGCGTTCTATTCTATTTGGGAAAGCCGATGATCGCCGGTTGTCTGGATCCTCCACCACTCGAAAACGCGGGCTCTAATTTGAAAGATCCCCGAGAAACGAGCCCGATAACGAGTCCCGTGGGATTCCGAACGCGAACATGGCCCACGTCCGGACACTATGGCGCCTACGAAACCATTCCAGGCTTTCTGAAATGGCCGGGTTCAAGTAGCCAACCGTTCATTATAGAGCATGAGGCGCCCGATCAAATAAATGATACAACGTCCGTTTCAAGAGTCGTTATCGGCTGGCCGGATTAAGCTGACAGGAAGAGTTTGTCAAACTGCTGATTCCAATGGAATATTCTGTTCCCACAATGAGTCTGTGGATCGGACGATTTTTCACCGCGGCCCTTTTTAGACTGAGAGTTATTCGATCATTTTTCTACGGGAAAGTTAGAACTGATCAGCGGGAATTAACCGAGAAATTAGAAAAATTCTGCAGCCACAAAAGTATTCATTGTACTCGATTGCATTCGAATGATTTATTGTAGGAGGTAAAAATAGTTTTAGATTTGTTGTTCGATGATTGGTTCTGGAAAGATGTGGGACTCGAAAGATAAGTGTAGATTGCGGTTTTGCATGTTAATAAATGTGTTAACCCTTTGCACTCGAGTGGAGACTCTGAGGAGCCACGAAAAATTGACGCACTATTATTTAAAATAATTTTAAACGTCGCTAATTTTATATTTAAGAAATTGATAAAAATTTAAGTGTTCTAAGGACGAATAACAGTAAAAAGTCTGTATATATATAAGGTGAAATAATTCATGCCCTTTTATTATAATATAAATAATATACAATATAATTCGTTCGTCTTTTCATGCCCAAACGCTGTTTCAATTTCAATTTATGAAACCCAGGGCGATATAGAATATTGCAAAAGCTTTTCGCAATATTTTAAAGGTTATATAAAAAATATATCGAAAGTTTAATTTCATTTCATTCAGTATTAATAAAATTTATTGGAGTTTATTTAGAATGTTTTACTTTACTTCCATATTCAGTTACAAAATAATAGCCGGTGACGTGCATAGTTTCTGTGTAAAATTGCCGGTCAGCAAAGTGTTAATAAATATGTTAACCCTTTAAACTCGAGTGGTGACTCTGAGGCGTCACGAAAAATTGACGCACTATTATTTAAAATAATTTTAAACGTCGATAATTTTGTATTTAAGAAATTGATAAAAATTTAAGTGTTCTAAGGACGAATAACAGTAAAAAATCTGTATATATATATAAGGTGAAATAATTCGTGTGGAATGAAAATATCTTAAGAAGAATTGCTCTGATTTTCTAGTTAAAACAGCTTCGAGTACAAAGGGTTAATATCATGTTTATAAATATTTGCTTGGTTAGTCAGAGTAGTTTCTCTTTTTAGTACGTGGATGCAATTATGCGGAGAAAATGGCCAATATTCACACTTTACACAGTTCGAGTTATTAAATTTGAAAAGATATAATTTATTTAGAATTCCTGTGATTTTTATTAGAATATATGACTGAACAAAGAAATCTGTTGAATCGATTCCTACGAAGACAATTTTATAATTTCAACAAGAGTAGAAAATCTGCGAAGAATAATTTGATTGCATCAAAGCAAAGTTATAAATAAAATTATATAATGTATCACAGTGAATGTTTCCGTATAGGAATAATTTGACTGCATCAAAGCAAAGTTATAAATAAAATTATATTACGTATCACAGTAAATGTTTCAGTACAGGAATCGTGTCTATCATTCGTCTTTATAAAATAAGTAAAATGGTGAGCCAGTACGAAGATTTTTACAATTGATTTTTAGACTTATTTTTCTATTTGACGTAACCCTTGGACAAATAAGATGGTGTCTATTTTTCTTCGTTACGAGTCAGCTGGTGAATCGTAAATTACAGTAAGACGTAAGTTAAAGTACGTTGATTAAAATATTACAGAAGTAGGGATCGCTTTGCAAGTTGCCTCGTCCGAAGATCATAAATTTGTGAATTTTTACAAAGACCCTCAATGTTCCACTTAATATAGACATGAGGCTAATTGTCCCAGTTATTGCGCCAAGACGAAACGAAACATATAAATCGCTGGCAACAGTTGATGAGTAAGATTGATTCGAACGTGCCTGACAATTTCAACAATTTCAACTATTTCAAATCTTGCAATCATGTGTTTCCACGAAATTGTGAATTTAAAAACATGTTTAAGCCATTTTTTTCAATGTCTGCAGAATTTAATTTTCATGCGTTTACGTAAAAAATTCTAAAAAATACATGAAATATAAAATAGTGAAAATATTTCTAGAAATTAAATAATTTTAATCATTTAGAAAATAGGTGTAAATTCTATACTTTGGAATAAATACGGTCAACTTTTATTTCGAATAAAAATCCACAGTTTACAGTGAACAGTTTAACAGTGAAAATAAATTTGCTCGAGTGTCGTAAAATAATCGTCGATCACCTAATCTTGCGATTTCCCTAAAAGTATGAATTTTCTAACACAAATTCCAGGCTACCGCTCTCATTTCCAAAATGAAACTGAAACTAGACATTAGAATATTATACGGATAAATTACACATATTGCAGACATATATTATTTACTAATCTCCAATTTATTAATCGCCAATCACCTAATCTCGCGTTTCTCTAAAATAATGAATTTTCATACAGGTTTGCTCCGACTAACACAAATTCCAGGCTACCGCTCTCATTTCCAAAACGAAAGCGAAACTGGATACAAAAATATTACATAGATAAATTGTACACATTTCAAACATATATTATTTATTAATAGCTACCGTATATAATACTCTCGAGTGTGTCCAATGATCGCCAATCTCCTAATCTCGCATTTTTCTGAAAATATGAATTTTCATACAGGTTTGCTCCGACTAACGCAAATTCCAGGCTACCGCTCTCGTTTCCAAAACGAAAGCGAACCTGGATACGAGAATATTACACAGATAAATTATATCTACATTGTAGACATATATTATTTATCAATAGCTACCGAATATAATGTGTCAAACAATTTCTAATCTTACGATCTTTCATTTCCCAACGAACATTGCTATTCGTGCTTCCCGAGACCAGAAGGCATCTATCCGACAGCTCGGACCCGACTTTCTCGCAGCCTCTCGAATTACGCAGTCGATAAACGTCAAGCAGGACAAATGAATATCGAAAATCGCTCGTAAAGCTGCTACTCGGTTTGACGAGCGGGTGTGTGCGCACGAGGAGAAAAAAAAATGTAAAATCGGCGAGGCCGGTTCATTAATCGTGCACGCGCGATTAAGCACGTCGCGGAACGAGATCTAGCGGCGTGTAACCGAGTTATCTATAGTATTCGTTCCGTAACTGTCGTATCTTCGGGTCTGCCGAGCGACAGTTCCGGAAGAGGTACTACATTCTTTTGTAATATGCCGAACGCGGAGAAGGATAACGATTGAATCAGTAAGAGAGATTGATATTCAACGCTTCGAGTCTCTTTCTAGTTTTCTTTCTCATTCGCCGATCGCTTTTGCTACCGAATCTTTAATCGTTCATTACACGAGTAATTGTTATCGCAATTCTATTGTATTCGGTGTCATTTTAATCAGGAGAACGAGACTAATAGGTAGAAGCTTTGTCGGCGAATAACCAATCATAAGAAAGTTTAAATTTTTATAAAAATTTAATTAAAATTTTAATTCCGTCTGCATTACGATTTGACGCTGCGTGAAACGCAAGTAACCCAATCGTAAGTGTAGATACGGATTAATTTTGCAGCGTTCGTTAAAATAATTAAATGGATATGGTGTCAATAATGGTACGGTAAATTGATTTCTGCAGGCACAAGTAACTGCCAACACTCGCTAATCCTGTTTGGTACATATAATTACTCCAATCTAATAACTGTTAGAGAAATGCATAAAAATTCATCCCCTTCGAATGTTTTAATTCCGACTGCATTATTATTTGACGCTGCACGCTCCGTGCAATATCGAATCATGAAACGCAAGTAACCCCAGTCGCAAGTGTGGATACGGATTAATTTTTGCAGCGTTCGTTAAAATGATTAAATGGATTGCGTTACTATGGTTTTGCGGAATTTCGGGAATTCCGTCGACGTATGCAAATGGCGTTCACAATTCGATCAATCACGGCGTGTCTGCGCTTATCAAACATAATCTGCCGTGGCTACGATACGCAGGCAAATGCAGTTTCTGCGAGTGCAGTCGGAGACCGGACACGTGGCCGTCGCAAGTCCAGTTTTCACGTGGAGACCGTGATCCAGATCGATGAAAGAGTTTCGAGGCTTGCCCGTCGACTGCCCGGTGGCCACTGATTGACTCCGGTCGGGTTTTACGATGCGCAGAGTCGCAGGTGTTTTTCGCGAAGAAATTAAACCGCGTACACTTTTCAGGTTTCTTTTTAATTGCGCCATAATGTCCGCGCCTCCCTCCCTTCCCCGAGGTTACGACGATTTACAACGGAGACCATTCAAGCCGTTATTTTTCTGGCGCAAATTCCGTAAGAACTTATCCGGCCGGTTTCACCCCGAGGAATTTTAATCTCTACTTAGAAACATCGAGTCCTCCGGTTACCCCCATTCGGAAATCGCCCTCAGGCTCTCCAGAGTCAAAGAAAATCGTTGAAATAACATTTAACCCTTAAAAGAGAACATATGCAAATTTGTTCATTGGCAAGTATTGTTTCGTACGAGGTTGCACGAATAACAGTGTTTAAAACACTGCAACTTTTCCATTTTATTTCGGACATCGCTGACAAAGGAACATATTCAGATGCGAAAATCCTATTTTGATAAAATTTATGGGAGCTCATAGCTGTATTGTTTTAACAAAATACTTTTATTAACATTTTCTTGCGCGATTACATTTCCCATTGAAAAGCACACAATTTAAAAGAGAAATCAAATTTTTTCAACCTCTGGTCGAAAATTAAAATTAAATAAATTAGAAAATTCGAAGGGGATGAATTGTTATCCGTTTCTCTGACAGTTATTAGATCAGAGTAATTGTATATATATAAAATGGTAGTAGCGAGTGTTGCTAGTTATTTGGCCTGCAAAAATCAATTCTAGCATTATTGTTATCCGTGATCGTATAATATTCTCTATTTTCGAACATTTCGTTCGACTGTTTAGCAAGCTCTCTATGTCTGAATTTATGGTAATAATCTTGCTACAGCGTGGTTAAACATCACCATTATTTTCCTACCAGTAGATGCGATTATGTAGGGGAGAGTTTCGAAATTGGACCAGCGCCTAGATTGGACCTAATTTACAATTCATAGTCAATTAATACCTCTAATAACACAGTAAATATTTCTCTTCCACAAGATACATAGCTAAACCAGACCGCAAGCATAACTCACAGTCAATTGATTCCATTAATAACACTGTCTGAATTTTTCTTCGCCGAGATATACGGTGGCGTTCGATCTAATCGCCAGCCGGAATACCTTTACCCTTCTCTATAAACAGGGGTTGTTTCGTAAATTAAAAAAGCAAATTTCAAAATTCAAATTCAGAACGTTCATTTTCATAAATCGTTTCCGAAAAATCTGCTTGGAATAAAAATAAAACAAAATTATCATACTATCATAATTCTTTTAATTCTTAATTTTTTCGAAAGTTTCTAACGCCATTGATATTTCTAAAAAAAAATATATTAACATACTCAGATTTATCATAAATGAAATTTTAGATGTTTCGCTTCTCTTTTTTTAAGATCGCAATCGTGTGGTTGGGAATGGATCGTTTTGAAAAAATGTCGAGGTGTTATTATCCATAGAAGCGTATTGAAATGCGTCGTAAAACGCCGAACCAATTAACCCTTTTACTGCTCATTAAAATAAAAGAGGCTCGTAAAATACTGTCTTTCTTTTATGCAACGCAGATGGTTTGTATTTGTATTACTATCGTTCTGTGCATATTGCAAAAACATCAAATCACTTGTAAATTTCAAAAGTATAATACTATATCAAAATACAATACAACATTGCGCGAAGATTGAGAAGCTGATCAAAACCATAAATCTTAACTGCTCGATGTTTAATTTATTAAATAAATTGCTCCGATTTGATCTCAGGCTTGTTAGAAAAAGTCTTGCATCAAACAGAAAACAAATTTTCTTGTTAACCTGACTTTTATAAAATAAGTCACACTTTGCAAAATTCTATAAAAATTATCGCTGATCAACATTCTCGATGCCTAAAGAATGGCATTACTATAAATCATCAATCGAGACTCCGAGTAACTGATTTCCACCTGAAAATCTCTAATCATCGTGAATTTCGTAAACTGCTGCGGAATCGCATCGAGTGTTTGTCGAAACTTACGGCGAGCATGCTCTTGGTAAATCACGGTGCTTCGAGTGAGTTAAAAAATTAAAAAAATGGCGATTTTGACGTGAGAAACGAGGAACGTGGAAGATCACCGAGAAAGTTTGAAGAGAGTGAATCGCAGACGACTCGCGGATCAATTAAATGTGACACGAGAAGCCGTCTCCACACGTTCGAAAGCCATGGGAAAGATCCAGAAGATAGGAAGATGGGATTAAAAGGCAATGCAAAGTGATTTTGCTCGGTGATAATGCACCATCGCGCACAGCAAAACCGGTCAAGGAAACGATCGAGTATACTTTATATTCACGAAAAAAAATCAACCACGTACAATGAAATTATTTCACATCGAAGAAATCTTTCGATTCAGCAATTAAAATTGCTTGGACTGCAAAGGGTTAATACGCCGCCGATAAGATCCATATTACGCGCAAAATTATTCAGTTCCCAGCGATCGCAACTGCCTACCGCACCCCGCTGGCGCTTCGACTTAGAGCAGTTAGCAGTCAAAGGGTTAAGAAGTAATACACTTTAAATTCACGAAGGGAAATGATCTACGTACAATGGAATGGTTTTACGTCGAAGAAATGTTTCGATTTAGGAATTAACACTAGAACTACCAAACCAGTCAATATGACTGGTCCCCAATTTTTTCTTTCGCAATTGTTGAAGTTACAAAAATATTTTTATCAGAATTTTTCGGACGTGATTTTTTGATGAAACCATATATTATGATAAAAATTGTGTGAAGTTTGAATAGGGAGAGTTTCGTTATTATTACAAAGCAATGTATATCGTTGGATTTATTGTTCGGTAGTTCTGGTGTTAAAATTGCTTGAAGAGCTAAGGGTTAAAGGAGAGGAAAAGGGAGAAAGGGAAGAAGGGCAGGAGGGATGACGCGGCGGTTTCCGCTCGAGCTGCCCTCGGTTTCTCGATCCCTCGCCGAGGAAAATTACGAAACCCTCAGACCGCGAAACCCACGCGGAAAGAGGGAACAAAAGGCTCGGTAAAATGGCGCGCGAACCAAGGAACGGGCCGAAACATGAAGAAGGGAGAGAAGAGAGGAGAGAGCGCGAGCCAAAGAAGCATTGGCTCGTGTGCTACCAGCAACAGGTGCCCGTCAAACAGCGTTCAACGTCTCCGGCGAACAGTTCTGTCTCTCTTTCTCTCTTTCTCTATCTTCCTCTTTTCATGCTGCTCTGCTGCTGGTGCTTCTGCTGCTGACCTTCCTCTTCATCCCCCCGTGGCTCTGTCTTTATCTCTTCACCTTTCTCGCCTTCTTTCTACCCCGGCTGTCTCGCACGCGATCCACGGTAATTGATTCGTCGACAGGACAGCCGTCCGTGCTACCCTTTGTCGAAATGGCCAGCCGTTCATCGACCGATCCATGGGATTTCGGAAACTCTGTGGTCGAAACACCCTGCCGCCATTGCGAACTCCTCGACCGGGCTTCGAAGCATGATCGACACTGTCACTGACATTCGACTAGACTCGCGAACATTTTTGTTTAGGAATTTTCGAAGATCCGTGTCGTATAAACCGTGGATTGCCGCCAAAATATTAATTCGCAAGTTTTAGCTAGTTATCTGTGGTTGACGAGTACACTCGTCATGGAGAATTGGCAGTAGTTTGTGTCACGATATTTGCAATGTTAACCAGTCAGCTGTGTTTCACGAGTATACTCGTCACGAAGAATTGGCAGTAGTTTGTGTCATGACGACTATACTCGTCATGCGAAAAATTTAGTTACCATTAGTTATTTAAATTGTAATTTTAGCGAAAACTAAAATGTATCCGTTAACTTCAATGTGTCTAGAATATTTGGAGTTTAGGACGAAATAAAACGAACAAATAAGAAGTATAAATAATTTGAGATGAATTTATGTACCTCCGTATGCACTGGTTAGAACCCTTAATTTTCGCGACACACATAAGTGCGCGCTTTGGAAAGAGGTCGCCACAGTTTTTACATTTTTAAATCGCAGAAGTCGATGTCCCCGTTAGAAGGGACATTTTTAAATCGTAGAAGTCGATGTCCCCGCTACGGGGACATTTTTAAATCGTAGAAGTCGACGTCCCCGCTACGGGGACATTTTTTAATCGTAGAAGTCTATGTCCCAGTTAGCAGGGACATTTTTAAATCGTAGAAGTCGATGTCTCCGTTAGCAGGGACATTTTTAAATCGTAGAAGTCGATGTCCCAGTTAGCGGGGACATTTTTAAATCGTAGAAGTCGACGTCCCCGCTACGGGGACATTTTTAAATCGTAGAAGTCGATGTCCCAGTTAGCAGGGACATTTTTAAATCGTAGAAGTCGATGTCCCCACTACGGGGACCTTTTTAAATCGTAGAAGTCGATGTCCCCGTTAGCAGGGACATTTTTAAATCGCAGAAGTCGATGTCCCCATTAGCAGGGACATTTTTAAATCGTAGAAGTCGATGTCCCCGATAGCGGGGTCATTTTTAAATCGTAGAAGTCGATGTCCCCGTTAGCAGGGACATTTTTAAATCGCAGAAGTCGATGTCCCCGTTAGCAGGGGCATTTTTAAATCGTAGAAGTCTATGTCCCAGTTAGCAGGGACATTTTTAAATCGTAGAAGTCGATGTCTCCGTTAGCAGGGACATTTTTAAATCGTAGAAGTCGATGTCCCAGTTAGCGGGGACATTTTTAAATCGTAGAAGTCGATGTCCCCGATAGCGGGGTCATTTTTAAATCGTAGAGATTGATGTCCCCGATAGCGGGGTCATTTTTAAATCGTAGAAATCGACGTCCCCGCTACGGGGACATTTTTAAATCGTAGAAGTCGATGTCCCAGTTAGCAGGGACATTTTTAAATCGTAGAAGTCGATGTCCCCGCTACGGGGACCTTTTTAAATTGTAGAAGTCGATGTCCCCGTTAGCAGGGACATTTTTAAATCGCAGAAGTCGATGTCCCCGTTAGCAGGGGCATTTTTAAATCGTAGAAGTCGATGTCCCAGTTAGCGGGGACATTTTTAAATCGTAGAAGTCGATGTCCCAGCTGCGGGGACCTTTTTAAATCGTAGAAGTCGATGTCCCCGATAGCGGGGTCATTTTTAAATCGTAGAAATCGACGTCCCCGCTACGGGGACCTTTTTAAATCGTAGAAGTCGATGTCCCAGTTAGCAGGGACATTTTTAAATCGTAGAAGTCGATGTCTCCGTTAGAAGGAACATTTTTAAATCGTAGAAATCGACGTCCCCGCTACGGGGACATTTTTAAATCGTAGAAGTCGCTGTCCCCGTTAGCAGGGAAATTTTTTAATCGTAGAAGTCGATGTCCCGCTACGGGGACACCGACCGCAAAGGGTTAAAAACTGCGCTGTTGTATGAAACTTGTATGGTTGCGAGTTGAAAATCTTTAGCAGACACCAAAACCAGAAAATGGCGTCAATGACGCGGTTTCACGGTAACCACGTTGACGGCTAGCGCCATGTATGGGCAACTTCCGGTTTCATATATGCAGACCTGGTAAAAGAGAACCGAATTTAGGACTCTCGAAATCTGAGAGAATTTTCTGCTATTTATTGGCCGGCACCTCGAACCGACTATTATTACGCAGTGACGTATCTGGTCCGAGAAATCGGTGATTTTTCGTGCACCTCTCCTTTTTCTCTTTCTCTCTCGCCTTTCCGCGGACTCTCGTAAAGTCTTCCGGTGTCGAAGCCGGTCGATTAGGCGAGTGTAAGTGCACTACGTCGGTCTTGCTGCTTATCTGCGAGCCGAAGTGGTCCCCGATCGAGGAAACGCGTTTTGCTTAATCCCACGGGACCCCCTTACAACCTCCCCGTTGCAATTTCACTTTAGACACCTAGTGTCGGCCAGCGCCATTGTGTACGGCCCCGTTTCCAAAGTTTACGGACTAGATCGTACTGTAAATCGTTGTATCATATTGATATTTCTTCCGGGCCCGGAGATCAATCTGCTAATTTTTTATCTAACCACGATAAATCCAGTCCCTTCGGAGAACGATGTTTGGTTTCTTTATCGTCGCGAGTAATGGCTACTCCTGCCGAACGTTTTAGCTTAAGTCGGTGGCTGTCGGACGCGTGGTATTTATTGATTCATCTTTGCTCACTGTTCGTAGTAAATTTCGCGACTTCGATGTTGATAATTGCGCATTCAGCACAGAATTGGGTGGTCGTGATTCGAGACGGTAGGTAGATTAACACTTTACCGTCCGGCCATTATTTTAGAATTCTTCAAGGTCCACGGTTCATGACTGAAAACATTTTAATGGATCTCTCAACGTTGACAGCAATTTTTATTGCGAATCAACTGGGTAACGAAGTAACGTTATCTAATAATTTCATTAAAAATTATAATGTAAAAGCAATTTTTAAGCTTTACTTTTCTTACAGCACAATTATTGAAAGTCCTATTAACACTTTAACTGCCCAACCAACAACCTCAAAATACCCACAAAATCAAAGTAATTTATTTAAAGAAGCAACAATTGCAAACTTAAAATGTAGGACACAAAGTTATCCTTCAACCTTCTATTCTCCAGATCTGAACCAAATTTAGTGCAATGAATACATTGATGTACAAATTTATTTCTAAACATGGACGAACAATTGTGTCACTCATACAGTGGGGGACAGAAGTATTCGTACACTCTTCAAATCTAAATAACTTTTTTAAGATTGGACCAAACGTCTTGACTTCTTTTGAGCAATTAGTTGCATTGATTTAATAAATGATGTACAAAATAAATTTTGTAAATATTGGAATTGATGTGAATTACATGACCAATAAAAAAGGAGCTTTTTAAATAGTTTTTATTTGAGCCGCGCACAAAAAATTTTAAAGACGTATCTGGTAGATCTATGATAGTTATACGCATGCAGAAAAATTCATTGAAATCGATCAACGTACACACGAGCTTCTTGATCAGTTTCTGCTTAAACTATAGAAATTCTTACATCTTTCTACGCGTGCCATTTTTTCCCGCGTCAATCGATTTCGGTAAGATTTTCAGCATGTGTATAACTAACACAGTTCTGAAAAACGCATATTTTAAATTTTCATTACGAGTTGAAATAAAAATGTTTTAAAAAATGTCTTTTCTACTTTCCCCACGTAATTTCTACCAGTTAGAATTATTTCAAAATTATTTTTGCATATCATTTAGTAAATCAATGCTGCTAGTTGCTAAACAAAAGTCAAGACGTTTGGTCCAATCTTAAAAAAGTTATTTAGGTTTGAAGAGTGTACGAATACTTTTGTCCCCCACTGTATATGGGTGATATGGCAGTCAAAGTTGTTGGTCTAGCAATCACGATTTTATAGTTTTGAATAATCCGCCACAATTGTTTCTTTTTTTTCTTTAAGAGATGGCGTTAACTTCACTTCTACGTTCAGTTGTATGCAAGCGTGTATTAACCATGATGTATCATTTTTACTCTCTTTTACTTTAATAAACGAATAGTTTAAACGTTCTACTCAGACTTTATTTAACAAAACCCAACAAAAGTGTTAACCCTTTGCACTCGAAGCTATTTTAACTAGAAAACCAGAGCATTTCATCTGACTTAGGAAATTTTCATTCCACATGAATTATTTCAGCTTATGTATATAGGGTTTTTTCGCTGTTACTCGTCCTTACAGCATTTAAATTTTTATCATAAAGATAATGAATATGAATAAAGAAATTTTTAGGTATAAAGATAAGGCTGTTAAAATTATTTTAAATAATAGCGTGCCAAGTTTTTGTGGCGCCTCAGAGTCGCCACTCGAGTGCAAAGGGTTAATAGACTTCCGGTTGTTAAAGTGTTAAAAGAATCGGGATATGTCTCTTATTTTGTACCTAGTATGGTGCACCCTTGCGGCGGACCTTTTTCGCAACCATAAAATTTACATCTCGCAGCTTTATTTATCGATCCATTTTTAAACAGTTTTCGTAGACCCCTTAGATGTTTTCTTGTTTCCAGTGTAAAGTATTATTCGTTTAATTTAGGAGGTGGAAGTTGAGTAATTAAATAAGGATTTCTGTGTCCTCGACAATTAGATCTGTATTTCCGAAAGAGGTGAATCTTCGCGTGCAAAACCCACAAAATGGCACCGGCGACGTGTGTCGTCGCAGGACAAGGGGGTGGTTGTCGATAGTGAGGAGCCAGCAGCGATGGGATTATCGCGCGGTTCTTATCGTATTTACCCCCCTTCCATTTCTTTACCTTTCCCCGTCGATCTTTCACCCCTCTCCTAACAAACTCTCCTCTCTCTCTCTCTCTCTCTCTCTCTCTTTCCCTCTCTCTTTCTCTCTCTCGGGCAGCGTGCAAACTTGCCGCAGTGTACAGAGTACACAGCGCGGCGCAGCACGGGTTTATGGAGTGAGTTGTCGACTTACAACGGGTAAACCACCACCCTTCGGGGGTTGCGGAGGGCGAAGGGAGGGACACGAGCGGTTGTGTCGGCGAGGAGAGTCGCGGGGAGGGTCTCTATCGGGTCTGGATAAACCGAGCAACCGAGAGAACGAGCAAAAGAGAGAGAGAGAGAACGTCGAGATATGATCTATACACATATTTTCTGGCTTCGAACGATACGGGAACCGTGGCTCGCACGCCGGCTCGACTATTGTCCGGCATGGCACTTTAATTTGTTGCATCGGCCGTCGTTAAGCCGCGTAATTGAAACCGAGAGTGATTTTTTGCCGGCGATCTCGTGCCTCATTTGCTTGTCTCTCGACGGGAACGCGATTTTGTTAACACGTCGAATGCTATGGCAGTCCCTGAGGACTAACGGTATCAAATTTATCAATTAATATGTTAGAGATAATTCATATATAATATTAAGAAATATTCGCACTATTTCAATAAATTCGATTGAAACGGAAAAGCACAAATGGGCTAAGTCTTTTGCTTATGCACCGTTGCATTATTTTCGTTTAATGGTAAATAAAATGTAACGCGAAAGCTAAGCAAAATGGCTCCCGATCGGTGATGGTGGGGCTGTTTTCTAGTTTAGTTAAACTTCCAGTGAAAGTTTTGCTTGGACAATCGATAGTTAATTGGACCATTTAACACTGAATCTACAACAGCGAGGGAAATGACACTTTTCAGATTGATTTTGCAATTGTTCAAGTTATAAAATTGCCTTCATAAGAATCGATTTGGACCTCTTTGTTCTATTATACTGTGTTTAACACTAGAACTACCAAATCAGTCGAAATCACTGATTTTTTCGTTTACAATTACTGAAGTTATAGAAACATTTTCACCAGAAAGTTTCGAATGAATTTCTTCAGTGAAGCAGACATTACGATAAAAATTGTAGGTTGTCTACTACTTGCATGTTCTCTACACGAATACATTGGAATAAAGTGTTTGATCATAAGATAAAAATTTTTCTTAAACGTAAGCACGTACGTCGGTATTCTTGTAGAGATTAATAATTTCCAGTCGGATTTTGAAACGCCACTCGACCAAGGATTTTAGGATGGTTTTGGAGTCGAAGACGCCAAGAATAATTTCGTTCGATTTTTATTTCAAACAGGTGAATTTTTGTTCTGGAAATGCATTTTCGAAAACATGAAATTTGCTCGATCCAAGTAATCAATTATATTTGTATTACAATTCACCATTTTATTTTTATTCGTTGAAGCCTCCGTTTTATTCCACGATCTGCAGCAGCGAAATGCAGATTTTACATATTCGTAGAATTTTTGTTGCGTCGAAACTACGACAATTATTAATATACACGTAAAATTTTTGGTTTCGCTCGAATATTTGTAGAACCTTCGACGAAATGAAAATATTTATTCACATCACGATTACCGTAAATTAAACGAATTAAACAGTTTAACTGTTGCGTCAACGGGTACAATATTGTAATATTGCATTTACCGCGGATCAAATATTTCAACTAATTTTATTCCGATATCTCTGTTATACTTCTCTGACGTCACCGCAATCGCGTTTCGCCCTTTGTCGTGCCGAAATAATTGTTGCACAATCACACCAATTAGCGGAGCTTTAATTCGTCGGTGATCGGTACGATAATTCGGATAGTAGTTGAATTTGCGGTTGCGAAGGCAGGGGCGACACGATAATTGATATTATTTTCCATTTTTGATGAGGATATTAAACGCAGATGAATGGCGTGGGGGCAGGAGCAGGAGCAGGAGGTGGAGGAGGAGTAGGGGAACAGAGAAAAGGTAGTGATTACAATTTCAGAGGTAAATCCTGGTTCATTCTGGTACACTGGTAATTATTATTGATACATTCCCGGTAATAATCTCGACGACCCAATTAATACTATCGACATACCGATAGGCGCAGTTGCGATACACCCAATAATTTATCGCGATAATCCCACAATGACCGTAAACTATCGCTCACGCGTGCATTTTCGGCCGATCGCACGCCAGATATATGTATACGTTCACCGTGTCTTCCACACCCAGCCGAATGCGGATCGTGTGTAATCTGAACCGGCAGGATAGATCCTGATTCTCCGATGAAATTAATTTCCTGTAAAAATCCCGCGATACGATCTCGCGTCCTGAATCAATCGGCATGCGCGATTTCAAACCGCGAAATTCTGCCCGGCCGATCAAACTTCGGCTCTGCATTTATTTACACGCTGACCCTACCGAACATTAACATCAGCTGGTGCACATTGTCTTGTGAAAAAATTAAGATTTAATTTATTTGGATTATTTGCAATTTTCTTTATACAGCATAATTGAATGAACAGGTCTATCATATCATTAAGCATATTGTCTTATGACAAAGTTAAGATTCAATTTATTTGGACTATTTGCGATTTTCTTTACAGAGTATAGTTAAACGAATAGGTATAGCATATCATCAAGCACATTGTCATATGTAAAAGTTAAAATTTAATTTATTTGAACTATTTGCGATTTTTTTTACAGAGTATAATTGAATGAAACAGGTCTAGCAAATCATCAATCATATTCTCTTATGAAAAAGTTAAGTTTTAATTTATTTGGACTATTTATGATTTTTTTTACAGAGTATAATCGAATGAACAGCTCTATCGTATCATTAAGCATTATTGTCTTATGACAACGTTACGATTTAATTTATTTGGACTATTTGCGATTTTGTTTACAGAGTATAATTGAACGAAACAGGTCTGTCGTATCATCAAGCTTATTCTCTTATGAAAAAGTTAAGATTTAATTTATTTCAACTATTTGCGATTTTCTTTACAGAGTATAATTGAACGAAACAGGTCTAGCACATCATCAAGCAAATTGTCATATGACAAAGTTAATTGCTAATTATTATAGACATTGCTAAATATAGAATTTTATTTTTTCCTGGGAAAGAGAAATTGTTAAGATTGTTTCATGAATGAAATTTTTATCTGACACGAGTTTCTTGTGTTTAATAAAAAAGATTTTTATTCTGCATTAGATCCGCAGCCTCGTCATAACACTTTGCATTGAGAAATTCGCAAAGATTGGCATTTTCATCGAGACTGGATAAATTAAAAATAAATAGAAGCTGCAGGAAATTATATATCTACCGATGTTTGCACTTGATAATTGTTTGAACATTTTTACATGCTATGATTACAGAATGTTCTCTGTTTGCCGGTATTGTATCATTTTTTGCGAAATCAATACTGTGAATGAATGTAGAGCCACTTGGATCCCAGCCAGGAATTTTAATTACTTTATTAAATACTTGACGCAGAGAAGAAAATCCTGTAGGAAGATTTAACGTGTTTCACAAAAATACTGTTTGTCTCGTGAATGACTACAATACACTACAAATCAAGTTAAGTTATTTACAAGTTTATTAATGTTTGTAAATCTTCAAACATTTTTGTGTATTATGAATCTGTAAAGATCTGCAGATTATTTTTTAATTATTTCGTTACCTAATTAAATCTTAATATCTTACGTTTTAATATTTTTCTAGTAATAGTTATTAACAATCCTTTAGATTTGAAAATCAATCATCGAAGGTATTTTAATAATTGTTCAACAGCGATAACAATTTTATCTGTGCAACAAATTGCCTCGAGCAATTTAATCGAACAACTTCTCTTGAAATTACTATTTGAAAGAAAATGATTAAACGTCTTTCAAACACAACATCGCTATTACAGAGCCTATTATACAGCTTATGCTAGCTAAATTGTTAAGACGAGCAGTCAGTATAAAGATTCGGTGCATGGTAATAAATTCTATCGCTTTTGAATGGTTATACTAAGTTATAAATGATTATAAAGTTATAAATAATTCTTATAATTTTATTTTTTCAACAATTGCTGCAGATTACGTAATAAAAAACAATTTCCTCACGCACACATAAAATTATTATCTCACTTAGGGTTGAACGATTCACATGTTTCAAAAATCAACTTTCGATTCCTTCTTCAAAAATCAAATTGCTACTTTACCTCAAGTCCAATAAATCTGACGTTCTAAAATATAAGTTTTCAACCTCCTCTTCTAAAAATTCCTAAAAACCATAAATCCAAATAGGTTCCAAAAGCAAAATAGCTACTTTACCTCATGTCCAATAAATCCGACGTTTCAAAACAAAAGTTTTTAACCTCCTCTCCCAACAATTCCTAAAAACCATAAATCCAAATAGGTTCCAACCTCAAAATAGCTACTTTACCCCAAGCTGAATAAATTCCAAGTCCCAAAAACTAAATTCTCAATGCTATCTAGTCAACACTTCCTGCATACAAGATAAAATATAAATTTCATCCGACAAAAAAATAAACCTACCACCTCATTTTAATTTCAATAAATCCCACACCCATCAAAATATATTTTCAACCCCCTCTTTCAACGAATGCCATACCAAAATCGCGATTTCCCTGAGCAGCGGTGTCCCAAGAATGGTATAGATATGTTCTCAGGCTTCCTAGGCTCATATAAATATGACAAGCTCCTAGATCGTGGTTGTCTGGCTCGAACAAAAGGAAGACACCGCGATTACACGGAGCGTAGTCCGAGAAGGGTTGAAAACCGGCCCATACGGTGCGTCCCACGGCTGGTTGATTCCACTATGGCGGGATATTTAACGACCGGTAGGTTTCCTACAGCGAGAGATCAATCTATTACCTTCGACTGGCAGGAAATTTCAAGTGGCCACTATCTGTTCACCCCCTGTCCGAGGTCACGTGTCTTGCAAAGGGGGGTTTCCAATTCGAGTGGCCGGTTCGCGTGTGCCCCGCGATCGTTTTCATGGGGGATTAACGACCGCGGTGAGAACTGCACGGCAATTAACATATCAATCGTCCTAAATGGAATCATCTCTCGATCCTTCATCCCCGCAGAGGAGTCGGGCGGCCTCTCGCTATCTGCTGGTCGAACAAACGGATGCGGCACAATGATCTTTCTGTTGCGCTGCGATCCTCTTGTTTTCTTTTGTGGCTTCGGCGCGATAATTTTGGAGCACCTCTACGTTTTTACTGCTCTTACCAGGCATTAAGTGCGCGTAATCTGTAACGCAACGATCGATTCTTCTTTTTTAGGGGAACAGATGCGAAGGAAGTGGAATTTCGCGTGGGGAATGCGGGAGGCGGATCGAAAATTAGAGTACTGTCGCTGGGGGTTGTTTTGGTATTAATTCTGTGCACTCGAAGCTGTTTTAACTCCAAATTTAACGCATTTTTTCTGACTTAGAATATTTTCATTCTACACGATATATTCCATCTTATTTATATGAAGTTCTTTTACTATTACTCGTCCTTGCAGCAATTTAATTTTTACGAATTTCTTTGACGCAAGCATAGTGATGTAAAAATTACTTCAGTGTTGCGGCTATTTTCAGCAGTGCCTGAGAATCACCGTACGAGTGCAAAGGGTTAATTTATTTGGATCATTTGCGATTTCCTAGATCCAGACGCGATGTCTAGACGATTCTAGACATTCATCGTTTGTGCTAAACTTGCCGAGCATTAAATTTGATTGGTACATATTGTCTTGTAAAAATGCCAAGGTTTAACCCTTTGCATTCGAAGTTGTCTTAACTTCAACCCCAAGGCATTTTTTCTGACCCAGAATATTTGCATTCTACACGATATATTTCATCTTATTTATATGAAGTTCTTTTACTATTACTCGTCCTTGCAACAATTCAATTTTTACGAATTTCTTTGACGCAAGCTGAGGGATGTAAAAATGATTTTAAACAGTACTGCGGTTATTTTCAGTGGTGCCTCAGAGTCACCATTCGAGTGCAGAGGGTTAATTCTGTGCAGTGGGATTTTTTGTGAAGAGAGTTGCTTATTTTAAGGATTTTCTAGCGGGGGAAGATTGTATTTTAATTATAGGTGTATATTTGTTATAAATATTGTGGTTCAGATATCGTTCCTTTCCAGTGGAATTCATTTTGCGACTAGATAGAGTTCTGTTTAAAATGCTCAGCTAATGTTCCACAACAAATTTGTTGTAGTAAGAGCAGTTTAAATATCTATCCCTTTGCATTAGGATATATTTCGTAACCAGATTGACAATAATAATATATTTATTTTTGTTGAGTTCTGTTTAAAATGTTCAGCTAAAGCTTCATTTTAAATTTGATGTAATT